>KE504887.1:740044-750671 GCA_000441515.1 Elaeis oleifera | reverse complement strand
TTTCTTTCTTTCTTTTTTTTNTTTTTTTTTTTTTTTTTTTTTTTTTTTTTTTTTTTTTTTTTTTTTTTTTTTTTTTTGTTAAATCAGTCTAATCCGGTTAGGATGCCCAGCTTTCATCCACCTCCTCATGCTCAAGTCCTCTTGCTTAAATTCGAAATCCATGAAAGCCGCGGAGTAAATTTTACACCAAGAGAATAAAAAATATATAATCTCCAAATCTATCACAGATTTCATAAATACTATATCGATTTTATAAGTACTATTATTGGGATAATTCAGCTGACCTTTCGATTCCGATTCTAAATCGATCCCATAAATATAAAATACCGACTAATAATCAGTTGGCTGATCGACAATCGACTATCCTCAACCATCAGCGGACAACCACGATAATTCGATTAATCTCAGATCGATGACTATCGGCATATCAAAGTTATCGACCAACAATCATTCAGACCTCTACGACTATCGACATACAATCGGCATATTATTATTATCGACATATAGTCGGCTTATCCGAAACTGCTTGTGCAAAAAGCACATAATGGCCAGAACATAATCAGTAGCAGGTATAATCACCCATCTCACGATAACATAATACTGCAACATACGGGACCCATGTGTCTTACCGTGATAAACGGTTACCAACTACTCATCTATAAAAGGAGGTACATGAACAGCATTTGGTAGGACAATTCTGGACTGATACTCTGTCATTTTGAATACTTTATCTGCTGTTCACCACTCTCCGTCGAACATAATTTGGTCAGTGTGGACTTCATTTTGCAGATGCTCTTCACTGATAACAGGTACAACAGGAGATTGGCCGCAACAGACTAACGCGTCAGGAAGAGAAAGATTTACCATGGCTAAAATTAGAGTCCAACATTCAACAGGATCTACGAGGCAGTCTTTCCGTCGGAAAGATGTTCCTCCTCTATCTCCATTGGCAGAGCCCAGCTCTTCACGTCCTGTAGTCACTACGGACATGCAAATTACAGTCCTAATGTAGCAAATGAAGGTATTAACAGAGGCGGTCCACAGCCTCCAACAGCAACAAACACAGCAGCAGCAGCAACCACCGGTGGAGGAGTCGGTGGTTCATTCAGTACCGTCTAGGTACAGCAGCCGTCCTCCGCGGCGTTCACCCTCCTCATCTCCAGAGCGGCGATCGTCTCGATGCTCTCATCAAGTCAAGCAACCGTATTCTCGGCACTCCCATCGTGCCGTCTATCCTTCGCGATATTCTCTCTCTCTTTCTCATGTACATAGTATCAAGATGGGAAAAAGGCCGCGTATGCCTTCTACTTCTCCATCTTCAAGCTTTTCAGGGGATTCCACCCTTGAATTTTTTCAACAACGGCGGCTCGATGACTACGAGCGTAAGTTCAAAAGATCGACCATCAACTTATCCGACTTCAGGTGGAAGGTCGGAAGTTCTCCAACGACTACGACTTTCACACTGCTCAATCTCTCTCTCAACACATCCTAAATGAACCAATCCTATCTCGATTCAAGATGCCGCATATGGAGCCATACGACGGCTCCACCGATCCAATCGACTATTTGGAGAGCTATAAGACTTTATGATGATCCAAAGGGCAACCGGTGCCCTCTTATGCATTGACTTCCCGATGACTATTCAGAAGGCTGCTCGAGCTTGGTATTCTGAACTTCAATCAGAGAGCATAAACTCCTTCGAGCAGCTCGAGCATTCTTTCATGACCCATTTCAGCATTAATCAAAGAGTGTCACGGACATCAGACAGTCTATTCTCCATTAAGCAAGACGAGATAGAGATGTTAAGAGATTTTGTGGCTCGCTTCAATGAGACCACACTTGAAGTTAGGGACCTCAATGAAAATATGGTCATATCGGCCATGAAGAGAAGTCTAAGGGAATCCAGATTTACCTATTCTCTAGATAAAACTCTCCTTCGGACTTATGCTGAACTCTTGGAGAGCACATACAAATATATTCGCACGGATGAGGGCACTTCTGATCGGTGTCAGACAGAAGAAAATGATCAGAAAAAGAAGTAGAAGAAAAGTGAAGCTCTGACTGAATCAAGTCGGTCAACTATCGATAGGTGAGCTTCACCTCGATGACGGAGTCTAAAGTCGAACAACTTAGGCAAGTATGACTCTTATACTCCTCTTTCTGCTCTCCGTGCATAGATCTTGATGGAGATCAAAGGAGAGGAGTATCTTTAATGCCCTCCACTGATAAAAGCGTCACTGAGAAGCCGTGACAGAAAGAAGTACTGTCGGTTTTATTGTGATCACGATCACGATACTGAGCAATGCATCCAACTCAGGGATGAAATAGAAATCTTGATTCGATGAGGCTACCTCAAAAAATTTTGACAAGATCATCTGACTCAACTTCCTACCGACCAACAGCCTTAGTCACAAGCTGAGAAAACGATCAACAATCGACCAATGGTAGGAGTCATCAATATGATCTCTGGGCGACAGAAGGATTGGGGGGCAACTTTTGAAGAAGAGTCGACGAAGAAATGATAACTTGATAACGTAATTTTTTTTTGGAAGATGATGTCCAGAAAATACAAACTCTTCATGATGATGCTGTCTTTGTCTCGATGATGATAGCAAACTATGATATAAAAAAATTTAGTTAATAATGGAAGCTTGACTAATGTTCTTTTTATTCGACGTTCTTTCGAATATGACTACCGACTGATCGACTCAAAAGAGTCTCAACGTCATTAGTCAGTTTTACTGAAGATGCAGTTACTATAAAAGAAGAAATCACTCTCTCACTAACTGCAGGAACAGATCCATAATAAAATAATATTTTTTTAACATTCACAGTCGTCCGAATTTCGTCGGCTTACAATGTCATACTTGGATGATCTGGACTTAATGCCCTGAGAGCAGTAGTCTCAACATACCATTTATTGATCTGATTTTCAATAAGAAATGGAGTCGAAGAAATATATGGAGATCAACAACTTGCTTGACGTTGCTTCTTGATCTCCATACAGAATAATCAATCTGAAAACTCTTTATCCATCGATAAATTAGACCAAAGAGAAAATAAAGAAAAGATGAACCAACCGAGTAACTGATTTTCATCCCACTAAAAGAAGAAAATCCTGAGAAGATGATCCAAATTAAATCGCAATTGTCTAATCTGGAGCGACAACAATTGGTGAATCTACTTAAGGTGAACGTCGATATTTTTGCTTGATCGGCAACTGATATGCCAAGCATTCCTTCAAAAATAATAATCTATCGGCTAAATATTGATCCTAAAGTTAGACCGATGAGACAAAAGAAAGATCTTTTACTCCTGAAAGGCAAAAGATCATCGACGAAGAAGTCGATAAGCTCCTCGCGGCTGGCTTCATCAGAAAAGCTAATTATCCCGATTGGCTCGTCAATATAGTAATTGTAAGAAAAACCAATGAGAAATAGAGAATCTGCATCGACCATACAAATCTAAATAAAGCTTGTCTGAAGGATAGTTTTCTTATCGAAGATCAACCAACTAGTTGATGCAATTTCGGGACACCAACTTTTAAGCTTCATGGATGCCTTTGTAGGATATAATCAAATTCAGATGGTATCTGAAGACGAAGAGCACACAGCCTTTATAATCGATAAAGGCATCTACTGTTATAAAGTAATACCGTTCGATTTAAAAGACGTCGGGGCTATTTATCAACAGCTAGTCAATAAACTATTCCAAACATAAATTGGATGAAATATAGAAGTCTACGTAGATGATATACCGATAAAAAATTCTCAAACTTTTGATCATGTTTGAAATTTGGAAGAAACCTTCAGCACACTTCAACAACATCAAATGAAATTGAATCCAACCAAGTATACATTCGAAGTAACCCCAAAAAATTTTAGATTCTTGTGTCACAATGAAAAATTGAAGCCAATCCTGAGAAAATAAAAGCTATCATCAATATGAAGCATCCAAGCTCCAAAAAGAGATACAACAACTTAATGGAAGGATCGCTGTACTTAGCCAATTTATCTCAAGATTGGCAGAAAGATGCTTGCCTTTCTTCAAGATCTTAAGACAAGCTAAAGACTTTTCATGGTCAGACGAGTGCCGACAATCCTTCAAAGATCTAAAAAGATATCTGGCATCTTCGCTACTACTTACAAAATCGAAGATGGAAGAAACTTTATATCTCTATTTGGCAACTTCGATGGAGACAGTTAGTTCGGTACTCATCCAGGAGGATGAAAATAAAATTCAACGACCTATTTACTACACAAACAAGGTGCTTCATAATATCGAAATAAGATATTCAAGAACAGAGAAGATGATCTATGCTCTAATCATATCATCACAGTAATTTCGTCCATACTTCTAAGCACACCCAATTATTTTCTTGACAGGTCAGTCGTTGAAGGTGATTTTATATCGATCTGATATTTCAGGTCGAATGATAAAGTGGACAATAAAACTTAGTAAGCTCGATATTTAATATTGCCCATATCCATCGATGAAGACACAAGTTTTGGCTGACTTCATCGTCGAGTGTACCATACCTGACAATAATCCTGAGAATGAATCCAACAACAAAATAAATAAGTTGAAACTTTCGAGCCCAACTTAACATCGGTGTAGGTGCTACATATTGATAGAGCATCCAACGCATAAGACAGTGGAGCCGGTCTCATCCTCATCAATTCTGAAAGGATTGTAATCGAATACGCCCTTCGATTTAATTTCAAAGTTTCAAATAATCAAGCCGAGTATGAAGCTTTCCTAACTGGCTTGAAGATTGTCAAAGAGCTTGACATTGACAACTTGAAAATCTTCACCGACTCACAGTTGATCATTGGATAAGTCAAGGGTGAGTTTGAAGTCCGAGATCCTGTTATGATGAAGTATCTTCAGAAAGTGAAAGATCTTGCATTGACTCAAAAATATTTTGAGATTTCTCACGTTTCAAGAATAGAGAATACTCGAGCCAACATACTTTTTCGACTTGCACCCACTTTATTCAACTCGCTGGGTCGGACATTCGTCGAATATCTTGAACAGTCGAGCATTGATAAAGTCGAAGAAGTGCTACAAGTCAATGATGAGCCAAGCTAGATGGACTCGATCATCCAGTAATTGACTGATGAAACTCTACCTGTAGATCTTTCAGAAGCCAAAAGACTTAGATAGATGGCCTCACAATATATTTTGATGAATGGCCAACTCTATAAAAGATCATTTTCTCTTCCCTTACTGAAATGTTTGAGACCAGCAGATGCTGACTATGTACTCCGAGAAGTCATGAAGATATTTATGAAAATCACTTGGGGATAAATTTTAGCTTATAAAGTTTTATGACAAGGTTATTATTGGCTCACCATGAAGAACATGCAGCTGAACTTGTCTGAAGATATGAACTATGTCAGAAGTATGTAAATATACAACATCAACCGACCAGTCAGCTGACATCAATTGTTGTATTATGGCCCTTCGCACAATGGAGAATCGAGATACTCAGTCTTTACCTCCGAGCATCTGGTCAGAGAAAATTCATAATAGTTACTATTGATTACTTCATCAAATGGATAGAAGCTGAACCTTTGGCACAAATCACTGAAAGTAAGATGGAAGAATGAATAAAATTTCATATTACACACAAACTCACATCAGTCGGCCATCTACAATCCAACAGTGAGGTGAAAGTAACAAACTGAATAATCTTACATGATCTCAAGACCAGACTGAATGAAGCTAAATGCCTCTAGGTGAAAAAATTGTATCCCGTCTTATGAATATATCGGACAACTTCTCGCATATCGACAGGAGAATCACCATTCAACCTGACCTATGGAACGAAACGATGATCCCACTTGAGATTGGATTACCATTAGTAAGAATAGAACAGTATAATGAGCCGAGCAATTCAGAATATTGAAGAGTCGATCTAGACTTACTTTTGAAAGTCCGACAGCAAGCTCAAGTTCGGATGGCAGCATATCGACAAAGAGTAGTTCGGTATTATAATTCAAAAGTTAAACCGAAGGTCTTCCATCCAGGAGATCTGACCTTAAGAAATGCAAAAGTTTCAAAGCCTCTGGATCAGAAAAATTATCTCCAAATTACGAAGGACCCCATAGAATAATCGAGATACTTCGACTGGATGCATATCGACTAGAAACTCTTAATGAAATAACTAATCTTCGAACTTGAAATATCGATAATTTGAAGATGTATTATCAATAAAGTTGTTTATATATACAATATTTGGAATGAAATATTAGAATTCAGAATCATGAAAGCTTTAATCAACTACATCTACAAAATGATATTTGATCGATAAATAATCGATCAATTTTTATCAACTACATCTCGAATTTTCACTGTAAAAATCAACATACTAACTATATCTTGATTTTTCACTGTAAAAATCAACTCCAGTCGAATGACTATTTATGTCGATTTAGTTTTAACTAAACGAAATATTATGCCGATTCGATCTCGATCGAATTGAAAATACACCGACTTGACTACGGTCAGTCGAAAGATATTCGACTTACTACCGTCTATCAAATATCTAGACATACAGATTTGACTACGATCAATCGAAGGATATTCGGCTTATCACATCTATCCAAATATCTAAAAAGTATGTCGGCTGATACTCAACTAAGGGACAAACTCTACTATAGTTATTACTGAACATCCAATTCACCAATGGGTAATTGATTGTCCGATTGTGATTCCACGACACTGAAAGTATAAGTGTAAGAAGAGAATCTGTACTTAAAATTTTTTTTTCATTCATTAAAGAGAAGGTTACAAAATTAGATCCAAAGTTCGATTATAAATTTATCTGATTACAAAAAAAAATATTACACTGATTACCAGTCAGTCTCTTCATCACCTTACTCTGGTACAGCTTCGATAGTTGGAGTAGATCCCGATGCAGTCAGTGCATCTCCTTCCATCAGTGTGGCACCCTCTTCAGCAGCCTCTTCTTTCGAACTAGGAGGGATGATGCTGTTCAAATCTAAATTTGGATATAATTTTTCGACTGCATCTCGATCATCCTCGTATTTGACACAGTAAGAGATGAATCCGCCCTCGAGAATCTCTTTCTTGAATTCTTTCGAATCTTTAAAGTTCTCGATAGCCAGACTCAAGGCACCTTCATCGACTCAGCTTCGGTCTTCACGGATGCCGACTCAGCATCAGCCAGTGCCAGCCTCTCCATGGTGGTCCGATACCTTCCGCATTCCACTTTCAACTCTTTAATACATCCATCCCTCTCTCTCTGGAGCCGATTGATGGAGTACTTCTTATTCCTGATCCGAAATTTGAGAGATGTGATGTCCTGACGAGCCAACTCAAGTTCGGCTCTAGAGGATTGTAGGTTGGCCGTCATATGGGAGATTTCTTTCTGAAGTTTCTTCTTCCATTCAGTTGCCGCTTGAAATTGTTCGATGACAACAGTCTTTTGATGGTGACGGCTGCCACTTTATCCATCCACACCCGATGAAGGTTGTTGATTTTTCGATATCCACTCTCTAAATCATGCATATCATGCACCAACTGAAAAGGCAAGTCAAGTCAGATCAGAACATAAAAAAAAAGAAGAAAGAATATCGAAAAATTATCCTAAGTATCGTCGAATAGAAGGAGAAAATATTTCGAGCACTATTCGATTTCTTTGTTCTCCTTATCTTTCGGGAGAAGTGCGGCCTCAATAAGTCATTTGGCCAATGATAGATTGGCTAGGGCCGACTCACCGACAGGAATTTTGATATCAAAGAGTGAGGGAAGGCCCGCAGACGATCCATCATCGTCAAAAGCAGCCAGTGCCTTCCCCCGATCTCTAGTCAGCGATCGCATGCTTGAGATCGCTGCAAAGTCAGTGCTTGACTGCACCCGAGATCGCTCCACTGGAGGAACAACTGGTGTAGTAGCAGATTGTTCGGATTCGACCGTAACTTCTAATTTGACCCGACCCTCCGCTAATGGAGCTGCTGATGGTTCTGCTGTGGCTCCGTCTCTTGGCGTCTCAACTCCCACAGACGGTGCTTCAGTTGGAGGAAGCATTGTCGGAGCCGACAATTCTAGGACTGGCTCGGAGACTATCTCTGACGGAACGTCGGATTCTCTTATCGGTACCGACGGCATATCAATCCGACCTTTTTTTGATGGTCGAAAAGATCCAGCATCGGTTGCTGCACTCTTCTTAGCAACATGTGAGTGGATGTCAGCAGCTGAAATCCGTGCCCTCTCCATATAGCTGCAATCAAAAGAATAAAGTTAGTACAAAATTCAGAAATAAAAAAAAAAGTGAAATGACCGACTATGTTATACCTAAAAAGTTATCGAACTAAGTTTAGCATCATAGAGAGCTTGTTCGATCATCAGCTCTCACTACGATGGAACTTCCATACCTTTTAATCGGAGGAAGTCTTTTCGATTGGCAGAATCCACCTGATTATTCTCGTTGGGGTCAGTTCTCGAATCACTCCAGCATGAAGGAAGCCCTAAGAAGATAAAGAAGAAGCAAAAAAAATTGATTCTTCCATCCATGAATGGACGATGGAAGATTGAAGATAAAAAAAGACCTTTTTTTTGAATTGAAAAACTACCAATCCTTGACCTTAAGGTGAGGACGGAGAACAAAAAAGCTCAAAATAAAGAAGGATGAGGATCAATCGGGAGAAGACGATATAACAAGGTAAAACTAATGATCAATCAGATAGAATTTGGAGCATGCTGAGTAGGACAGAGACCGTAATAGTCAAAAAAATTTCAGATGAATTTTGGAATCAAAAATCGAAGATCGGCTCGAAGGTCCTCGATGTAGAATGCAACCTGATCCGGAGGAGGAGAATTCATCCGAGCATCCAGATCAGGAGCGAAAAGTTGATATTGCTCCGACATATAGTACTATTCTCGGAGCCGTTCAACATTGGGTCCGGATAAAGAAGAAACTTTCATTTTCATATCCGAGGAGAATCGTCGATCGGATTCTCCGATCGACTATCCCGAGAAGATAAAGCTTTCTTATCTCTACTGCCATTAGAAATGAAAACCAAAAGAAAAGAAAACCTTAAGAGAAGGGAAGGAGAACACGACCTGGAGCTAAGGATAACGCAAGGAACAAGGAAGCTTGAAGCTCCTAACACTAGGGCAGCAGAACCTTCTGTTGCAGAGGAAAGCGACAAATGCAAAAGTAAAGTCCAGATGAAAGCGACTTTATATATATAAAATCTCTCGATGGTCTAGATGAAGTCATTCAAATCAGAATCTCTTCAGATATTGACATGTGGCTATATCAACCCCCTCACCATTATCTATGTGAACGACACAGAGCCAATAGCGTCTACACATATAGCCAAGATCTACTAGTCAGAATCAAATCATTCGGATTCCATGGGTGCCAAATTATCTTCCCAAAATGATAGCCCAATGATGATCTCACAATTATCAAAACAACAAGATAGCTAAAGACCTCTCATATTTCAAAAAGTCATTAATGCCAGCAACCGAATAGGAGCTCGAAATGGCACATGAACTTCCTTCGTCCAACGTGATAGATTACATGGTAACACGTGCATCGGACTACTTTAGATTTGAAGTGGGGGCAGCTGTTGGAATAATTCAGCCGACCCTCCGATTCTGACTCCAAATCGATCCCATAAATATAAAATACCGACTAACAATCAGTTGGCCGACTGATAATTAGCTATCCTCAGCTATCAGTGGACAATCGCGATAACTCGATTAATCTCAAATCGATGACCATCAGCATATTGGAGTTACCGACCGATGATCATTCGGATCTTTACGACTACCGACATACAATCGACGTATTATTATTACCGACATATAGTCAGCCTACCCGAAACTGTCTGTGCAGAAAGTGCATAATGGCAAGAACATGATCAGTGGTGGGTATAACCACCCATCCCACGAGCACATAATGCCGAAACGTGCGAGACCCATATATCTAACCGTTACAAATAGTTACCAACTACTTATCTATAAAAAGAGGTAAATGAACAGTATTTAATAGAACAATTATGGGCTGATATTCTATCTTATTGAATACTTTATCTGCTGTTCATCACTCTCCACTGATTTAAGCATCGAAGGATCTCCGTCGGATATAATTTCGATCAGTGTGGACTTCATTTTACAGGTGCTCTTCATCGATAATAGGCGCAATAGGGGATTTGCCGCAGCAACTACCATGTACATTTCAAAAAAGAATGGCTAAAGAAATCCCTGAACTATCGTTTCTTATCTCCTTGTCGTGCTTCACTAGAGGTGGAGGTATCTCAGGAGAGTTTAAATTCTTCTCCTTTTTACTTCCCTGATAGAAAAAATGAGACGTTGCTTTGTTGTTGCAATACATAGAGGAGGCTGAGGAGTATCTTCACTATAAGTGATTTATTTTTTCTTGAATCAAGATTTAAATTTTATGGGATGAGATTGTCCTCATTCTTCATAGAACTTTACAGATATCATGCTATGCTGCTCCACCCCGACAGTGGTCACAGCCATGCATTTCAATGGATAGTTCTTTCATTTTTTTTATTTATATATCTTATTTTTTCTTTTTTCTTTTCTTTTTTTCGCCTTCTTCCTTCTTTTTCTTTTCTTTTTTTTT
>KE504887.1:713231-740024 GCA_000441515.1 Elaeis oleifera | reverse complement strand
CTCTTCCTTCTTTTCTTTCTTTTTTTTTGATCGAAAAGGGAGGCTTTGAACCACCCAAAACATTTTATTGAAAAAAAATATGTACATAATATAAAAAGATAGGAAAAGAGAAAAAGTAAGACTACTAAGTGCAGTCTGACAAAAAGAAAAATTATTTCACTTAAACTTTTTTGCGGCTAGAGTCAGCCATTAATCTTTACTATCAGTGTCTTTCACCAATGAGAAAACATGTGTTGTTCGTTTGTCTCTTTATCAATTTTTTCCTCTCTTTCCTCTTGAATTCTGATCACCTTCAAGCATATAACTTTTGTCTCAACCTTTCAGTTATTCGATCAACTCTATCACATGCTGCTTGTGCTATTCCTTATATGCGGTGGTCCAGCTCTGTAAAAAAAAATATTGCTTGCTCAAGGACGATACCCGGTGATGTGGCTTCTAAGCAAAATATTTTATTATTTCGCTCCTTCTATATGCTCCATTCCACCACAACAACCGACAAGTCTCATGCTGCTACTCCCTTTATTTTTTAATTTTTCTCCATCCATTTCATAATTCTATAATGGAACCTCGAAGAGAGGGAAGGGATAATTTTGAAATAATAGCCTTCCAAACCATGCTGCTGAAATTATAGTTGAGAAACAAATGGTCTATTGTCTCTTCTACATTGCCATAGAGAATGCATTTAGAGATAGCTTGCCAGTTTTCGAAGATCTTCTGTAGTGAGAAGCTTTTTATGATATACAAGCCAGTTAAAAGTTTTGACTTTCTCTAAAATGGATAACTTCCAATTGAACCTTCCAAAGTATGACACCACTCCCCCATTCATGAAAAAGAGTGACAATATTTATTTAAATCTTTTGAACCATCCCATTTCTTCTTTACTTCGTCTTTTCCATTCGAAAGAATTATCCCATCAAGAAGTGCTCTTAATTGGTGAAGCTCATTCTTACCTCTTGAGTTTAGAGTGGTAATAAAGTGTGAATTTTCTTATACCTCCTGAAGAGTCTCTACTACCGATGCACATGACTTTAAAGTGCGAATTTGCTTGTACCTCCCGAAGGGTCTCTTTCTTCTTTCTTTCATCTCCATTCTTTTCATTTACTTTTCTTTATCTTTTCTTTATTTCATTCTTTACCATTTTTTTTCTCTCCCATCATAGATAGGTTTTGGAGTCTTGACTCCATTCCAATCCTATTTCTTATAAAAATGGGATAGAATGATTGGATATCTTCTATTCCGCTGAAACTTGAAATCTTGTTTGGAGCCATATTGGACGTTACAGAGAGATTGTTGCTTAATTTCGGCTTGTTGGACAGGATTGGGGAGCTAATGGAGTATCAACGCTGCCACCACCTCTTTTATAAGAGAAACTGGTGGTGATGACGACATGAGCTCAAAGGACTAGACGAGAGAGAGGAAAAAAAAACTGGTGATTGGATGCGCAAGACGAGTCCCTTGGAGAAAAGTTTTGAACTTCGGAAAGGAATTGTCCCCATCGGCCATTATTTCTATGTGATCCAGGTGGCCATAGAAACCCAACACTAAAATGCGTATGCACGTGGCCATCGCTTCCATCCAATCTACTTCGGGATGTATCCTCTTATCCTCACGATGGATGCTGATCTTGAATACAATTGTCACATATCTGTTGGCAAATACGGTGCCTCTTAATTGAGGCCAATTCGACAAGAAATTATTGGGTAGGATGAGCCCATCATGTAGGATTATAGGCAAAGGCAATGAAACCTCCATACGTCAACCATAAAATATGCTTCCCATTAAATAGTTAACCATGGTTTAATAGAAAAAGATAGTGGGAAAGTTGCTAACCGGCTTCAAGAGTCCGATTGCTGGCACCGCCATTAACAAGGAGCGGCTGCTATCGCTCCTCCGATCATCGTCCATGTTGCTATGGTCCAAGATGCAGGAGCTACTGGAGATCAAGGACTGGTGCTGTAGCCTCATCTCACGAATCCATGAGCTATGCCCTCAACTTCAACGAGGGGTTGGAGGATGATGCCCTCACCGATGAGGAGTATCGATACTGTAACTTGTCCTCCTGCCTCACTGCATCCCCACCACCCCCCCCTCCTGCATCGTGGCTGTCAACCGCCCTTGGGATTGCATGCTAGGATTCTGGAAGCTGCTGTTGTGTTGTTTATTTAATTCTTCAATCCGATCGTGTGTTGTTTTGTGTGTAAACATGTGTTGGTTTCTTCTTCTTTTTCTTGTTCCTTTCATTACCGATGGATGTAAGGGAGCTTTCGATTGGAGGAGAAGGGAAGGTTGCAATGTTGGATGGTGCTTTGCTTCTAAGTGCTCTTCCAAAGTGAAGGGTTCCACCTTCTTCTGCAAAGAATAGGGGCCATGGCATGGGTATTGCTGGTGAGAGGCCCTCGGTGTTGAAAGGATCGGTCGTGGGATAATCGAGCACGCCACGATCCACATGGCACACAAGCACAGCAGAAATAAAATCATTTTGTAGAGAAAAGATAACTAGAACAAACGTAGAACGCAAAATAGGAGAGATAATCAAGCAATAAAAATAAGAGAAAAAAAGCATACCAAATTTACGTGGTTCGATCTGATTGTTGGCCTAAGTTCACAGATAAGACCTCCTCAACATTCTTATATTAATAATCCATGGCATAAAGAAGTACAAAAATTGGAGAAAAATTTAGAGGCTCATACTGACTCTTTTTATAAAGAAAATAATCTTTTTTCTCTCAAAAGGAATCTCACGCCTCTCTTAAAAAAAATAAACTCTCCTTTTGTTTTTTCTCTGCTCTCAGATTTTTCTATGTTCACTGCTCACAGCTTGCTACAAACTTTTCCCGAGGCCTCCCCTTTAAATAGAGCTCATAACCTGGAGTAAACTGGTCCAAACCGCATCAAAAAAGGACTTTATTCATTATTGATTTGAAACTTCGAAGTCAGTCGTCGGATCTGCACCACACGATCCAAAAAATGCTTGAAACGGTCCCGAAATTAGTCCAAAATCAAACGAAAAATGCCATCAGCCATTCGATCAAAATCAGAAAGAAGCGGAGCCATTCGATTGCACCAATAGAGTGGGCGACCATCGCTTTACATGGTAAAGAAAGATATCAACCGTTCGATCATGTGTAAGGCGAGTTCTAGACCATTGGATGGTGCTCGGATCTGGTGAACCGTCGGTGGACCGCTCCTGATCCACAGAAAGTCACATGCACTGATCAACCCTGGCACCACTTGGGCTTGGGCCAGCACTTTTGCCCGCATGCTAGGCCTGGGCTGCTCTCTCTTGGGTCTGAGCCGGCTGAACATGGGCTTCATCCTATTAATTCTCCCACTTGAAGATATGTGCCGAACTCACAAGAACGTCATCCCTGGAGGCCTTGCCAACCTCCCACTCCTCACGTAGCTCCAAGATCAAGAGAAGCTTTACTCCAATTAAACTTCTCCCAAGTCATTGGCTTCGTCAACATATTTGCTGGATTTGTATTAGTATGACTTTTAATAACGAGACTAGACCATCATCAACCACATCTCTTACAAAGTGATAGCGAATGTCAATATATTTTGTCCGATAGTAAAACGTCGGATTTTTCATCAAGTGCAATATGCTTTGACTATCACAATTCATCCTCATCATATTTTGCTTCACCTTGAAGTCTCGAAGAAGCCTTTTGAGCCAAATAGCTTCGATTCTTTGCATGCGTGTGCCACTATAGTATACTCTACCTCTGTCGTTGATAATGCCACCACTGACTGAAATTTAGACTCCCAGCTAATACCACCACCGTCTATGGAGAATATATGGCTTGTGGTAGATCTCCTCTTGTCCCAATCACCTGCAAAATCAGAATCAACATACCCAATGCATTCCAAACCCATTGAACTGTAATAAAGTGAATGATCGATCGTCTCCCTTAGATATCAAAGGATCCACTTTACTACTGTCCAATGGTCGCTATCTAGATTTACCATATACTGACTCACAACTCCTACTACTTATGCAATGTCTGATCTTGTGTATACCACGGCAAACATAAGACTCTTTGCTGCTGATGAATATGGTATCCGAACCATGTCAGCTTTTTCTATTTTCATGCTGGATGATTGTTCTGTCGATGGTTTCAACTGAATAGAAAATGGGGTAGACACCAACTATGTATTCTACACATCGAAGCATTATAGAACTTTCTCCACATATTCTTTTTGTGAAAGCCAGATCTTCCTATCCTTCTTCTTCCGTAGCACCTTCATCCCGATTATTTGGTTCACGGCTCCTAGGTTCTTCATCTCGAACCCCCCAGCCAACTGAGTTTTCAGATCTAATATCTGACTCTTGCTATTCTCTGTGACCATCATATCGTTGATATATAACAGCAAGATAGAGAAGCTCCCATCATCATAACCACTAAAATATGCACAATGATCTATCTCCAATCAAAATCAAATCCTAAACTCACAATAAAGGAATCAAATTGCTTGTACCAACACTTTCGGTACTTGTTTGAGATCGTACAATGATTTGTTCAGCCAACAAACCAGCTCCTCCTTATCTTTTCAATAAAACTTTCAGGTTGCGCCATATAAATCTCCTCCTCCAAGTCACCATACAAGAAAGCCATCTTTATGTCCATCTGCTCGAGCTCTAAATTCATGACCGCCGCGATCGCCAGAACAATCCGAATAATAGTAAGATGAACCACTGGTGAGAAGATCTTATCAAATTAATTTCTGACTTCTGAGCATAACCCTTCACCACTAAACATGCTTTGAATCTCTTCACATTTCCATCTGTATCCTTCTTCACTTTATAGATCCATCGATATCTGATCAGACTTCTCTCCCCTGGTAGAACTACAAGCTCTCATATCTTGTTCTTTCGAAGTGACTCCATCTCCTCTTCTATAGCATAATGCCACTTTTCAATATTGGCAAACTCACGTGCCTCCCTGTTGAAGTTGACTCGTCCTCCTCTGCCAAAGCAATATAAGCACAAATATGGTTAGCAGAAGGAATGAAAAAATGACATAGTCATCGTACCTGACAGGAGGTCTAATGATCCTTCTACGCTGCTCAGACTCTGTTGGTGGCTCTTCCAGTGAGATAGCATCCTCTGGAGATTGCAGAGACTTCGCACCTCATCCATCATCAACTACCTCATCATTCATCTGTACTTGCTCTGCTTGCATCTCATCATCTGCATCAAAAATTCAATAAAGTAATGGCTTCATCATCTTGCTTTTCTTGATACCTTAAAATATTCTTTACTAAAACAACATCTCAGCTAACAACGATCTTGTGGGTAGTAAGGTCTCACAATTGATACCCCTTTGCTCCTTTAGCATAGCCACGAAAGATGCACCTCTGAGAGTTCCTGTCCAATTTTATCCTTTTCTCTTTTGGAATCCACATATATGCATCACATCCAAAGATACAGAGATGGGAATAATTTACTGACTTGTCGCACCAAAATTTTTTTGAAATTTTCAACCCAAGAGATTTTATCGATGCTCGATTGATCAAGTAATAAACTGTGCTCGTGGCTTCTGTCCAAAATCTCTTATCAAGTTTTGCAGTGCTCATCATACTACGGACCCTATCCATGAGTGTTCTATTAAACCTCTCTACCATACCATTTTGTTATGGTGTCCTGGGAATCGTAAGCTGTCGTCGAATTTCATGCTCACCACAAAACTCATCAAACTCCTTAGAGCAATATTTCCCTCCATTATCAGAACGTAGGTATTTAATTTTTAAACCTTTTTATTTTCAACCAGAGCCTTAAATTTCTTAAAGATTTCATAAACATCGGATTTTCACTTCAGAATATATATCCAAGCCTTTAGAGAATAGTCATCAATGAAGGAGGCAAAGTAGGAACTCCCACCCACTGATCTATTAGGCAACTCCTAAGTATCTGAGTAGATTAGCTCAAAAAATTTTACTCCATTGCTGTGATAAAGAGAAAGAGATCTTTTTTTATTTACCATAGATGCAATCTTCACAAAATTTTGGTAGCGCTGACTTGCACCCTAGAAGAAGCTCCTTATTTGATAATAATTGTAGTCCATGCTCACTCATATGTCCCAAACGTCGATATCAAACTATCAGAGACACCATCTTTGAACTTGCTACTACCGCTTCTCTACCTGAGTCTTACCCATCAATTTATAAAGACCACCTATTTGTACTCCTCTTATCACCACCAAATATCTTTTGGACACCTTCAATTGATCTCTCTCCGATAAACTTTAAGTCTTGTTTACAAATTTTCAAGTAACAGTGACTCTTGCAAAGTGCAGGAATATACCATACATTAGAACCCGTCCGAACTATACCATCAAACATCTTGATTCGAATATCTTCCACTCCAATCACAGGATAAGTTGTATTATTATCCAAATAGATAACTTCTCCATCCAATAATTTATATGTATGAAATTACTCCCTAAAAGAAGTCATATGAAAAGATGCCCCCGAATCTAAAATCTAATAACGTGCGAGCTCGGATCTCTCCAATGTCGTTAATGCATCTCCATCATCTGAAGTAGCTGAACCAGTTTCACTTTTTGCTACATTGCATTGAAAATTTTTCGATTCAGATTTTGTATCGACTCTTTTAGTTCGATAATCTTTCTTTACATACTCTGTTTTTTCATAATTTTAGTATTTCACCTTCTTCTTGCCTTTGGATTTAGATCATGTCTTCCCTCGATCACCATGTTCCTTTCGAAAGGCCTGTCCCATGCTACCATGGCCTCTCCTGAAAAGTTTTCTTAGTTAGATTTCTATCTCATCTTTTCTGTAAGCAATGATGCAATAACTGACTCCATCTTGAGGATTTCAATGTGACTCAAGTTCATAATAAGATTATCTCAAAACTTCGGCATAGAATAAAGTAGAATGCTAGTCTTCTCTTCATCATCAATTCTGACATCTAGGGTCGCAAGCTTGCTCACAATAAAATTGAATACACCCAAGTACTCTTGAACTGATGCCCCATCTTTCATCTTTAAATTATATAATTACCATCTTAAATAGATTTATTTATCAAAGACTTCTCTTCATAGAGATTCTTCAATTTTTTTCAAACCTCTTTTGCAGTAGTCTCGATCTCAATATTGAACGATACCGAATCATCCAACATCAAATAGAGGTTCGTCATTGCCAGTTTGTCTTTTTTCTCATATTATCCATCCATCATCTCTTGTGGTTTGCATTCTTTCCTTTGTAAAGTAATTTCACAACCATCCTTGATCAATACCGTCTACATCTTCATCTTTCAAAGTACAAAGTTTGATCCATCAAACCTCGATATCTCATATTTTGTGGTCGTCACCTTGCCCGTCATTGTTTCAAATCAACCATTTACAAAAGAATCTCCTTACTCTGATACCAAACTAAAAGGATCGGCCGTGGGATAATCAAGCATGCCTCGATCTATATGGCACACTAGCACAGTGGAAACAAGATCATTTTGTAGAGGAAAGATAACTAAACAAACATAGAATACAAAATAGGAAAGATAATCAAGTAATAAAAATAAGAAAAAGAAAGCACATCAGATTTATGTGGTTCGGCCTGATTGTTGGCCTACATCGACAGGCAAGATCTCCTCAACATTCTTCTATTAATAATCCATAATATAAAGAAGTACAAAGATTGGAGAAAAAATTTAGAAGCTCACACAGACTCTTTTACAAAGAAAAACACTCTTTTTCCTCTCAAAAGAATCTCACGCTTCTCTTAAAAAAAAATAAGCTCTCCTTTTATATTTTCTCTACACTCAGATTTTTCTATACTAATTGCTCACAGCCTACTACAAATCTTTCCCAAGGCCTCCCCTTTAAATAGAGCTCGTAACCTAGAGTAAACTAGTCTAAACTGCATCAAAAAAGGACTCCATTTCATTATTGATTTGAAACTCCGAAGTCAATCGTTGGATCTGCATCGCACGATCTAAAAAATATCTGAAACGGCCCTGAAATCAGCCCAAAATCAAACGAAAATATCATCAGCCGTACAATCAAAATCGAAAAGAAGCAGAGCCATTCGATAGTGCCAATGGAGTGGGCCACCATCACTTTACATGGCAAAGAATAGTGCCAATGGAGTGGGCCACCATCACTTTATATGGTAAAGAAGGATATCAATCGTCCGATCACGTGTAAGACGATTTCTCGACCGTTGGATGGCACTCGGATCTGGTGAACCGTCGGTGGACCGTGTCTGATCTATGGAAAGTCGCGTGCACCGATCAGCCCTCGCATCACTTGGGCTTGGGCTGGTGCTTTCATGCACGCGCATTCACGTGCGTGGTCTTGGACTACTCTCTCTTGGGTCTGGGCCGGCTGAACATGGGCTTCATCCTATCGGGTGTTGCACTCCACATGCATCAACAAGCACTGGCTGGAGTCCGTCTCGAGCACGGGCATCATCCGGTAACTTAACGTCAGAACAAGCTCTGTTTCTGGATTTTTCTCCTGTTTTCTTGTAGAGTTTGGATTTGCCACACTAGAAAACTTTATGGATTAAAGGTATACACCATTTTTTTCTTATATTATTACTGATGTAATTATATTGTTTTATTTGTTTTGATGTATCTAATACCGGTGAAAAAGGTGTACATAGTCCATAAAGAAATTCTTTATGGCTCCATCAATTCTTTCTGGAGCTACTAACGTGCGTCAGGATTGGGCATTCACCTGCCATTAATGCGAGTTCGGCAGCTCGTGTTGTATTTTTTTACCGCAACACGGGGCGAGGTTTGGGTGGCCGGGGACGTCAGGAGGCAGGAGAAGTTACAGTATCAGAACCCCTCGACGGTGAGGGCATCGTCCTTCAACCCCTCTAGGGATGACAATGGATAAAATTTAAATTGAATGTTGTACTATCCATCTTCAAACTCAAACTTAATATTCTATATTCAAATTTTACCTAATACTTGATCGGATAAAAAAAGAGATACCCATTCTCCATACCCAATAGGTTCGGAGATACCCACGGATAACCCATTTTCCATATCCAACCCATATCTGTCCCATGCCTATCCCATATCCAAAAAAATAAACAATCAAATAATTTATACATATTATCAATCAAATAAAATTACCAATTCAACATAGAACATAATTTATAAGTCCAGATTTATAGAAATCAAACATAGAAATAGAATTACAATTCAACATAGAATATATAAATAACCAAAATAATTTATGCATATCATCAACCAAATAGAATTATCAAAATAGAATTATAAACATATATATTCGGATATGGGTTCGGGTATTATCCATATCCGTAGGTTCGGGTTGGGTTCAGATTCGGATTTGGGTAGAAAATAATACTACCCATATCTGTGTACAGTTTTCGGATTTTATTCAAAGCCGAACCCAAATCCGATCAAATCCTATTTTCGGGTTTGATCGGGTTTGGATAGGGTGCATACCTATTGGGTCGAATCGATTTTGCCATCCCTAAACCCCTCATCCAAGTAGAGGGTGTAGCTCAAAGGATCCACTCGATGAGGCTACAGCGCCGGTCCTTGATCTCCGACAGCTCCTGCATCTTGGAGCATAGCCACACAGACGACAATTGAAGGAGCGATAGTGGCCTCTCCTTGTCAGTGGCAGCACCGGCAACCGGACTCTCAAAGCCAGTTAGCAACTTTCCCACAAAGCTACCTTTTTCCAATTAAATCATGGTTAATTATGATTAAAGACTCGTTTGGTTGGCAGAAAGTGAAAGGAGGAAGAGATACTTCCTGAAAAGTGGAGAAAGAGCCTCTTATTTAGTTGAAGTTTTAGGAGAAAGAGAGTGAAAAAAGTACTTTCTATGGAAAGTCATTTTCTATATTTCATTAGAAGTAGAAATCCATGGGGAAGGTGGGTTTTGGCACTTCTCGTGACATGAGAAATGGTGATACTTTTTTTTTCTAAAATATTCCTTTAAGATCCATAGCTAAAATTTAGCAATATATCAATGAATGGTTAGAATAAAATACTAAATAGTAATATAATATTATATTAATATTATATTTATATTTATATAAATATAATACTAATATTTATTATATTTTAATATTATTTTAATATTTACATTAATATAATATTTTTATGAATATTAATGTAATATTTATATTAATATTATATTATATTTATATCTATATTAATAAATTTATTATATTAAAATATTTATATTATATTAATATAATATTAATATATTAGTATTATATTAATACAATAAGTTATTATGATCTAATATTATATTATAATATATTAATATTATATTTATATTAATATTTATATAAAGTTTACGAGGAAAAATGTATGGTTTTATATCTACTAAAGATATAATAGGTATATTACACAATTTTTTCAGAAAAATAGGTGCTCATCTAAACAATAAGTCATCTTTTCATGATTAATCAAATATATCAATACTCTATTTCGAGAAAATAATTTTTTAGAAAGTTACTTTCTGAGAAAATTTTTTTTTTTTACCAACCAAACGAGCCTAAGTATTTAATGGGAAGCATATTTTATGGTTGATACGTTGAGGTTTCATTACCTTTGCCTGTAATCTTACGTGGTAGGCTCATTCTACCCAATAATTTCTCCTGTTCGACCATATTTGGCTGTTAACTGAGATTGATGGCAGACCCAACCGGGTTTGAATTAAATCTTCTCTTGTCAAAGGCAAATCCTTGTATAAATAAGTAGGGCCACCCGTATGGCTATTGACACTCCCTTGGTTGACTTCGGTTAAAGACCAACAAGGTTTAAAAGGCCGAGAGGCTTGCTTTATTCACATGCCCATCTTGGCCGTTTTCTCTAAACCAATTAAGAGGTTTTATTTATTTATATTATATTTATTGTACTAGAGAAAATATACATGGGTACTAGTGGGTGAATGTCACTTATATGAAAAATGAATAAATAAAGAATTAACACTTCTATTTAAAACAGTCGTAAGGGAGTATAAATTTGAGAGACAAGCGCATTGCTCACCCATAGCTACCCACCAGAATTTCACCTATTCTAAATTCCACCATGATATTCTTTTTTTTTTTTTTGGCGGAAAGTGGAGACTAATGGAAGTCATCAGTCACCAAATTTATTAAATAAATAAATATTCTCCTCACAAGACATGTTCACTATTGCAATGGATAAGGCAACCATGGAGGCAAACTCCTGGAACTTTACTGGGTGGGCCCGTATGATGTTTGTGCCTGAGATTTTCTGACTATTTTTTTTGGGTAACAGTGACTATGTTAAATATGCCATGTTCTAATGCTCGATGCCTAACCAAATTCTGTACTTGATAAGCCAGAAAATATTTCTAGTACAACCAAAGGTTTCCAAATTTTTGTCAATCATATAATATTCTATTTCGTCTTACGATTGGTATAATACGGCGCATAAATGGGATGATCTGGTCTTCTCTTCCTTGTCCGTTGATAAGCTGGACAAACTTTCATCTCTGAAACGAGAACTACCCACATGTATCCGAAGCATTGGTCTCTTCAAGTGATCATTTATTAAAAGTAGAGGACCAATTTTATGATTACAAGCGAAAAGCAAAAAGTCCTTGAATTGTTGCCATTGCTAATCATACAAGCGCACGAAAATAACAAATATTCAGAAAATCATAAATATTCATCCAATACAAATGGGTGACATCACCCTCGCCCATGACTCGAAAGAATCTTAAGGACGAGCTTTATTACACCACTAACTGATGAGGGAAATCCCCCAGAAAAGGAAGGGTAACTAACCAACCATAGAGGATAAAGAACCGATGCCACCACTAGCTTCCAATTAAGTTCACGGTACCGGAGGCCCCTTGACCGGGGGAAAGATTGGAGGCTTTTCTTGTAGAATTTTGGCTTGGGAGGGAACTGGAACTTGGGGTGAGGATGATACAAGAGAGGAGGCTTGTGGATTTGAGGAAGGGGTTTCTTGTGGATAGGAGGGAACTTGAACTTGGGGTGTGGATGGTAAAAGGGAGGAATCTTGTGGATTGGATGAAGTGGTTTCTTGTGGATAGGAGGAATCTTGTGCTTGGGGTGAGGATGGTACAAGGATGGTAGCTTTGTAATTGGAGGATGTGGCTTGTTGTAGATGGGCACCGGCGGGCGTGGCTTCTTGACAATTGGTGGCTTGTACAGTGGTGCTGGCTTGTAGACCGGGGCCGGTGGCTTGTATTTTGGCACTGGTGTTGGCTTGTATTTCGGCGCCGGTGGCTTGACCGGTGCTGGACGAGGAACTGGCTTCTTAGGTGGGAAGTAGTGCTTAGGGGAAAGTCGTGGTGATGGAAGTGGAATTTGTGCTTGAAATCCTTGGGATGGTGCTTGAAGTAGAACGCCGAAGTGCATGTCGATGAGAATGGCAGTTTCCCCGTTGCCACAACAAATGTGTGCTTTCCACTCTCTTTAGACTTCAGCACGATCTTGGATTGGTCCACTCCATTATTATCAGGACAAGGAGCTTCTGAGGCACTGCGGAGCTGCGCAAAGCACTCATCCTTCAGCTCCCCATCATCGCCGAGGATACTACTAGGTAGTGGTACGTCGAAGCTTCCACTCTTGTCGAGCAAACCTACACCTTTGGTCTCGTAGAACCCATTGCCAGTTTTGCATTGGATGGCTACATGAAGCCCTGCTTGAAGAATTAATGCACCAAATGTTACACTTACTTTATCTGTTTGAAGTGATCCAGTGACTTGATTAAGATGTTAAACTAGCACATTTATAATTTTACATCTTAGCAAGGAGTAAGGTGTATCATGAGCTCGATCTCATTAGAAGCAGTTTGGGCATAGCATATTACCGGCAGGACCAAGAAGGCTAGCTTCATTATTTCAGCTAATGGCATTGCTTGAAGACGTACGTACCTTTGAATGCTTCCTCATTCTTGATACTTTTCTGTGCACAATCTAAGCATTCACCGTTGCCGACCACGGCAACGATTCTTTCAGTCTGTGGGGTCGCACTGGAGAAGTTGAATGCCAACAAGAACGTGCAGAGGCCTAACAAGAGGCTTCTTATAAGCGGAGGAGCTCCCGTGATGGACACCATCCGCTTTTAGAAAGCAGACAGAGGGAATTGATATTGAAGCTGCAAGCTTCTCATTTGCTGGAGGGTTCAGAAAACCCACTATGTCAATTTATACAAGGAGCTCTAAGGCTTGCCGACACCTCATATAGTTTTCCCATGTGGTGAGACCCCCAGAAGTGAAATAAGAGAGCAACCTTAATTGCCACCGGTTTTGTGGTTTGCCTTATCAATGTTCCCATATCCTTTCTCATCACTGACCTACTTCTTCCTCTCTTCAAAGCTGTCTTTTAAGACATCAAGGCCGAGTCCAGATAAATTTCTTAACCCGGCCCCTTCCACCCCGTGATCATCTCGCCTCGTTCGTTCGACTATTTGGAAAGACTGTTAATAGGCTTTCCCTCGACAGTGATAAATGGAGAAGCATCAGTTTGATCGCAAATGCTGCCAACATTCTGCTCTAATACATGCAATATCTACCCAGTTCCTATGTCCTACATTCTGTGTCAGAAGTAGTTCTAACTTGTTCTAGAGGTATATAATGAAGCACCAATATTGTTCTACATTAATGTATTTGCTTATGCAAATTCATTCATTCCTTGTTCTGCTAGGAACATAGTTTAGTAACTCGCCATTGAATCCCGTCTCAGATACATGCACTCTAGATGAGATCTAATTCGTGACATTAAAAACGATGCCGCGAGCTAGAATGCTATATATCTTGCGGTTTAGGAATGTATCACATTCTCATTGACGTTAGCTGCAAAGCCTCCAACTTTGATTTCTTCAGTGATTTTACTGTAAACATAGGTCGAAACCGCGCAGTTGGATGGAGGGTGAAAGTGGTTTCCATTGGTCATCTTAATTAGGTCTTTGGTGGAGAACCAGCTCACTGTGATGGAGACTTCTCCAACCAGGGGTCCCGCATACAGCATAATCATGTAGATTGGAAATGGTGCATTCATCTCTGTGCAATTAACCAACCAAAAAAACAAGGATTGCATTAGCCAGCATCAGAAAAGCCACTTCAGACCCCACATTTTCCAGGTGATCCTATCGTTTAAGAAAATAGATTTTGATTGAGCAACATTAATTACATATACTATTAGCAACCAACACAGAACTCCTAGTCAAAAATATTTCTTGCTTTTGTTTGAGCCACCTGAGCCACAATTAGACAGCACAATGACTTTTTGTAAGTTGGATAGCAAAAGGGTATGTTAAGTTCTCCCAGCCGATTTTGTTGCGGATAAATGACTGACACACACCTTACCTACTAAAAACACAACAAACCTTATCACCCAAAAACAAAAACATAACAAAGCTACATTCAGATCCCTGTGGATGTACATGTGATTAAAGTCATAGATGGATCACGTGATCCCACATGGGAAGTATTATGAAACATGTCATTATGAAGTAGGTTGGTTGCACCAACTGCACTTTATTACCCAGGTGAGCTAAATTTCTCTTAATGATCCAGCTACTTCTGCTTGCATGCTCGTTGCTCCTTCCCACTTGATGCTAATGTCGAGACAGATGGATCAATCAACCAATTGAAACATATAGGATCTCTGAGTTTATGCAGGGAATTGATGCAAATTTTGGGGCATTTTTATTGGAAGGCTTACATAAATTGCCCTTTTTTTCTTCTCTTTTTTCCTTTTTTTTTACAGAGAGAGCAAAGAAGGAAGACCCATCTGCGTTATCATTATCAAAGTCCAAAAACTTAATATCCACTACTTAACAATCGAACCCTGGAACCTATACTTCCCAAGCAATGCAAGCCCTAATTCATGCTTAGAATGCCTTTCTGAAACAGGAAATAGCAATGCAAGCCCTAATTCATACGCCATTAAGAAGATAATAGCCAATGTGCTGATCAAACATGTTAAATGCGTAGATCATATAATTCAGTCCACTGATTCCACTCTTCTAAAGGTTGTTAAGCTATGAAGTCTGTCTATTCCATCATATTTCATGTGCATTGTTGGTGTAATGCAGATTTCGTAGATTTTTTTTTTCAGAGCAAATTGTGACAACCTCATGAACATGTTAATAAAATAATAGAGAAATAATAAAGAATAAATGGGTATGGCACACGAAAATTTAACATGATTCACTTCAAAACCAGGCAATATCCACAAGGAAAGCGAGAATCCTCATTGACAGATATAGGACCTTTGATAGAAATAAACAAAGAGAATAATTTAAAGTATTTCAAGAAAGACTGGTACAAAAGCTAGAAAATAATACAAAAAAGACTAGTACAAGAGAAGACTCCGCAAACAAATCTCCCGTAAAAGAGCTACGAGCCGAAAGCCAAAAGTTTATTGTGAAGTGGAATACTTTGAAAATGCATTCTAAAATATAAATGGAGTTTGATTAAGTATTCGATGATCTTGACTTGGAATTAACTTTGTGTTGTGAAAGAAATAAGGAGTAATGTTTTAGGGTCCATTCAAAAAAATCCCTTCATTGCTGGCATGTCAGGTAACAAAGGATCATCGGTGCAATTCATGGACTTGGCGTAATGTATGGGAGATATTTGTTATAAAGTGCTCATACTTCAACGACACGACTCTAGTATCTAGTTTATTTCACCCTTGAAATTGAAATATTTTTGAAAATAAACTTGGATACCGGCTTAAATTGTTACTACCAAAATATCCAACGGATCTTTGGAATAAGCACCACATGGTATTTTTTAACACTAATCATAAGCAGGGCAATGATTTAGTTGGGGCTTTTCTATGTAGTTATTTTTAAATAAATGCTTATTTACCTCCAACAATTAATAAAAACTGGTCAGGTACAAGAAACATCATTCTTTTATATTTTGCGAATTAATCCCTAAAATCTTTATTTTTGCATGTTAAACACTATTCTTTTTCATATAAATATTTTTATGCTTTTTTTTGTCCAAATTGGTCCTTACATTAAGATTCATCGATTCAATCTTGGTTTAAGATCAGCTACAATTGCAAAAAGACATAATGTCTTTGTTTAATTGAAAACTAAGATTTAGGAGTTGATTTCTTTTTGCTCATTTTGCTCTGCTTTTATTTAGAATGGGGCTGCTAAGGACTCAAGATGGTACTGTATGGTTTAGGAGGTTGGTTAATATTGAGAAGACGGCAAAAATATTGAGAATGTATGAAATTAATAATATCAAGAAAATAAAAGTAGGATATTTATTTTACCTCTCAAATATAACCGGGGAGATGGGTAAATAATTAAGTTACAGCATTTCAAGGCAGTAAAATATAAATAAGAAAAGATAGAAATTATTTTAAGGACTAATGCGGCAAAAAAAAATCTTATTCTGTTTTCATTGCCGTCCAGCAAAAGCTCAGTTTGGGTATTGTACCAAAAAAAAAAAAAACTCAGTTTGGGTACGCGCCGGGTATCTGCTGCCGTCTATTCAATTTGAACCGGTTCGAGCCTAAAAGACAACCCACGAGTCGTTCGCGAGAGGGTCAGATCAATTGGCCTCTTAGCGTCGCAAGAAAGCAACCCAATCTGCGGTCAGGCTTTCGGAACCGGCTCTCCGAGCACGCTTACACGCAATATATAAACCACAACTCAAAACCCCAGCTCGTTCTTTGTCTGCGGCTCCTCCGCTCTCCTTGAAACCCCTATTCGAAAACGAATGCGCGGGCGCACTCCGCTCCTTATCTAGGGTTTCGGAACGGTCTGCGCGAGACGAAGCTCCTCGCCCTCCGGCAATGGCGAGCGCCGCGGCCGCGATAAACCAGGCGGCGAGCCCCAAGCCCTTGGAGGAGTCCCTCTGGTGGGATTCCTTCGTCCCCCTCTTCGAAGAGCTCGACGGTCCCCTCTCTCCGATGACCTTCCCGACCACCTGGTATCGACCCCATCCCCTTTCGGTTCTCTAATTTCTTGAAGAAGAGCGCAAAGATCAAGAAATTGCCCAATTTATCCGCTTCTTCCTGCAGGTAAGAAGATCAAGAACAACCGCGCCTGGTTCTTGGAATCGGTAACTCGCTTCGGGCCCCGGACGAGGCATCACGGCTTGCTTTGGATTGTCCTGAGATAACTATCGGATCTCATCACCTATTAATAAAGCCTGAGCACAAAGAGGCCGCCTTACGAGTTAGCAAGTGCCTGGTTTGTGTCTTCTGATCCTTCTTGTGTGTCACTTCGATTTGAAATTAGAAAGCCTAAATTTCGAGCATCTGCTAGATGTAAGACGTAATTCATTGCATATGCATGTTGATGCGGTGGGAAAAAGTATACGGATTCACATAATTAGTCATATATTTGGATAGAATATTTGGTTATGATCTTGTGCTGTGGTTTTCATATTATGGATGAAAATCCACCTAATAAAGATTGTTGAGATTTCATTACAGGCTGTGAATGTGTTCGTTAATTTTTTTTGACTGTGGTATGAAGAAAGAATCTTAAACAGAATAAGCAGCATGGAGTCTTTTATTTATTTATATTTAATTTTAATGCTTGCGACTGTTTCTTGTTTCTTTCTTCTTCACACTTGTTGCCTCCCTCCAATATAGGGTTTGGATGAGACTTGATGACATATCTTATTCTGTCATTCTCATCTCCTTAGAGTAATAGGAAATAGGGTATTCACCAAATCAATATTATTGACAGAGAACATAAGTAATGCATGCGGTGGATAAAGCAAGGGTTTAGAAATTATGATGGATATAGGGATGTCAAATGACTCTATTCTCGCAATGTTCATGGGTTACTGTCTGTCTAGTCGGAAGATACAATGATCCACCCTCTTCTAGTGCATTCTGCTTGATATACTTGATCTCTGCTCAAATAGTCATTTCCAAGGAAAATAGTAGATTAAAGAAGAGAGTAAAGTAAGTGCATAGTGCCTTTTTTGCTCTTGCAGAGGAGTCTTGCTGGAGTTCTGGTTCGTTGGAAACCTAGAAAATGAAATGATTTTCAATAACATCCCTTCAACGAATTGCCTTCTGTAGAGATTCTTTTGGGTATGGGCACACTTGAGAAGTATTATGAAAGATTCACTGGAAGAAGAATCAACTCTATGGTAAATCTCTAACCAAAGTAGTTATGAATTAGATAGCTCTCATATATATAAATTTCTATATATGTTAGACTCCAGCACACTTATAAAACTTGTTGTGTGAAAAGTACCAAAATGCACTATAAAAAAGTTAAAGGTAAACAAGTTTCAAAATTATCTGGATATCGTCCTCTCACAAGTCACCACAATGGGCCAGCTAAAGTAGAGTGACTCTTGAATGGTGGTAAGCAAGCTCCACTTGTGATGTGCAAGAGTCCGTGGCCTCATTTTGTCTCTAAAGGACAAGTAGATTCCTGATGGATTCTTTATAGAATTATTGATCCTTTGTCATTGCTATACATGATTTTAATAAATCATACATTCAATTCATGTCTTGCTTAAACCTTCCTCTAAATATTGAATATCATTTTGAAAAAAAATTCTCAAAATCCTTCCAGTTTCATTATTTTCGATTTTAATGAATTAGAGATCTGCAATAGGCGGATGTTGAAGTAGTTGCTAGAACCAACAAAGCATGTGTTTTTGATGAATGCTTGGCGAGATAATGCTTAAGTGGAAGGTAGATTCTTATGCAGCTTGTGTAATAATTATTACAAATTTAAATTATAAACATGCAAAAGCAATTAAAATATAATGCAAACCAGAAATAAAGGATATCAACTGATGAATAATCAATACAGAGATGAAAATAGACGATTGTTTGAAATGTTACTATGTAAATTGTAACTATGTACAAACATGAAAAGATAACAAGGTTTACAATTTATCTGACACGCCTAACACTTCATTGTACTTAGTATAATGTCTGATCAGCCCTAACAGGTGCCAGGTTTAGGCCACTTGCTTAATGCCCAACATGCATAAAATTGCTGTTTGAGCAACTTAGTCCCAGGAAGTGCTGTTAGTTATGCCTAAGGCTTGTTGGCTGCTTATGTAGCTCAAGTAGTTGCCTCTAACACATTGGCAAATATATAATGAACAATTTGACATGCACAAGAAGCCCAACGAAAATCATGGTTATTTAGTCACCGATGTAAGCTTAGTACTGAATTCAAAGTTGTGGTTATGTAACTCGATTAATAGTCTCAATTTTTCATCCTAATCAACATAGTTCTTTTACATGAAGCATCTGCTAGAATTTGACAACATCATTGGCGACAAGGAAACATGGACCTTCTATGCAACAAAAATTGACATAATGACTAAAGAACATCATGATAACATTGAAATGCTTGTCATTATTCTATGTGCTTGGCGCTTCGCACTCTTTTCGAATGGCACTAATGTGTGTGCTTCTTAGAAATGAGGCATCACATTAACAACCTAAGATCACATAGAGAGGAAATACTTCTTGGGAATCTGAATTACTTAGGCGATTCTTCCCTTTAAGTAACTAGTTAGCTACCTAGAAGGCCCTTGAGGTTTTGCAAATAGAATCCATTCATTTCTTAGAGAACTCTAGAAGCTCCAACACAATGCTAGAGATGATAAAGGATTCTAGTCCTGTATCTCTGTCACCATCCAGTGAATGCTGGAGAGTTTTTGAACTTCCAGTCTTACCTGGAGCATCCTTTTATATTCTTGGCTTCTTGCTTTTTTATTTATTTATTTTTTTTTAAATAGGAAACATCCAGGGAGTGCCTTGCCATGGCATTATAGGAGCTTATATATGGTTGTATATATCTGATCTAGGTTAGGGACTGCTGTGCTGTGACATTGTTGTAGTCTTTATGTAATGCTACGCATTTGATCAAGGAGACCCACTTCACTATCAGGGGCTGACTAAAATTTGTTTAACATATGCAAATTGAAAATAGATGCTAAATTTTGAAATTACTTTAAATTTTGCTGTTGTAGGTTTTACTGCAAACATTATTATGCTTTGCAAGTGATCCTTAACCCTGAACTAAAGAGAAGAGAAGATGGGGCAAAGAAGAAAATGAATAATGAATAAGCCAAAAAAATAATGAATTTTGTTAAACACACCTTAAAATTTTCTGGGAATGGCATTAAGCCTAATATATGAGCAATAATGTTGGACACCACGAGAAACCGAGTTTTATTTAAACAGCTCAATTAGCTAATTTAATTCTAACTCCATTTTGACATTTTTAGACCATGATAACTTGGTCAAAATAAATGTGTGCTGTATTTAAGCAATTCAATAGATGCATTTTATTTAGACACCATTATAATTTTGATGTAGAATCAATCCAGAATGTCAGAGCCATGGTTATCTCAAATTTATTTAGAATTTAAAATAAGGATGGACTCTGGGATATTTTCATATTATTATGCAAAAAGCTGCATGGGATCCAAAGGTTGTCATTTCTACAATTTTGGAAACTTCTCAAGCTCAAATAAAGAGAGAATTACAAACAGGTAGGATGAGATTTAATAGCTTTCATCCAACATCAAATTGTATGTGTCCTCTCTTCCTTTGTAGGTGAAGGCATAATACGACTTACTAAATTTTATTCTTAATTAACTAGGATTACTTGTAGATTTTCTCCCTGTGAAGGAAGCATAATTAAGTAAAGTAACTAAATCCTTTTGGACTTCCTAACAATAGCAAACTTTGTATCTTTACGACACTTGACTTAGAATAGCCATGTGAACTCGAAGAATATCTTGAACTCTTTTGTAATGTAAGCTAGATCTAGATTAGGGACACTGATAGAAAGTCCTGCCTCTCTTCTAATTTTTGGACTTTTCTAATCATGGCTTGGTAAGTTAAAATTCCGTTATTTTGCCTCATCTCAATGATGAAGCCTTGTAAAAGATTGAAGGGTACATGTTGATTAAATACTAAAGAATTCAATTTAAATCTGATTAGATTTGAATCAATAAGCAAAATATAAGAATTTAACATCAATTTGATAGATCAACAACTTTCGATTTTCATAGTGAATGCTACTACTATATATTTTTGAAGGACAAAATTTATTGAAGGGATGCGTTGGTCTTCAATTATGGGATCGCTAGACTGTTGATCTTTGACTGCTGGTTATTCAGTTGTCAAATCTTCAAAGCGTTTCATGTAGTGGGCTTTCTGCTTGAATTCTTCTGCCTTGCTAATCCTTCTTCTTCTTGTGGTGCAAAGAAAGTTCCGCATCAGTAGGTATATCTGATTTTCTTCATTAACATGGTAAGCTCAGTAAAACTTCTTATCCAATCTAGCAAGCTTCTGCTGGCTATAATCTGAAACTGATCAGACATTTATGTGGAAAATTTGCTGCAAGAAATGTTAATAATTCTCTGAATGTAGCTCTTCAGCCTCAAATCGAATAAAATGGGAAATAAAAATAGACATCTAAAGTCATATCATACTAATCTAAATTCTGAGGAACCAGATTTTAATCTAAACCATTGATGTCACTAGGCTAATCCTAATAATTTAATCATACTATAACACTCTTTTTTGGTGTTGACAGATACATGTTGAAAGTTTCTGCTGGTCAACCATTGTGTTGAGATCTTTAGTGGTTAGCTTGGCATCACAATTTGCTGTGCATATTGAATCTAGCTTCTTAATACTTCTGATATTATCTGCTTAATAAAAAATTTATATTGTAGCGAAGGAATTTGTTTATCTTCTTTTGTCCATCGTGTTTTGACTACTGAATTCTCTTTAACAATTATATTCTTGCTCTTATTTTAACCAACGGTTGGCCATAACCATGCTAAGAATATTTTTTGTGGTATTCTTTAGTCCTTAGATGAGGTGCAGTCATACATTCTTGTGAATAGGACTTCTGGGTTTAACAAGTCAGTTGCTGACGTTGAAGGTCATGATTTTCTTCATTTGGTAAGTAGCTTCTATTCCTATTTCTGAAATTTCAAGATTAATTTTTCTTTGATGATATAATTCAATGATCAGTACTTTCATTTGATTTTGCACTTGGAAATATGATATGTACTTTTCTACCCTTATTCTCATTATTTATCTATAGCTACCAACTCTTCCTATCAGTTATCTTTTCTCTTCGGAATCTTAAGTCATTTTTGTTAGAGAGGTCTTATTATAAGTCTTGATGTATGACTATAAAAAATGCAGCTCTAATCTTTAAAGGACATTGCATCTTGTGCCATGAGGACTTTATTTGTTAAAGCTTTATTGTCATATGTGCAGAGCCATGCGATGCATACTTACGTGTTTAGAACTTGTATTATTGATTGAACTGAAAAGTGCTCAGTGATGGATTATGGGTTGAACTATTAGGTTATCTGAAATATGATATCATTGCCACATGAAAATATCATAATTACTAATTAATTAAAGTAGATATTAAAGAATTAATATATGGAAGTATTCATAATGTCTACGATCATGAACACTAGAGTGAGATAATGGTGAGATTGAATGATCTTCACTTCTAATTAATAATTAGCAGAAAACAAGAAAATTAAATATATGGAAAGAATCCAAAAGTATCTATTGATGAAACCTAAATGGAATATTGATGAAAAAAATCTTTAAAAATTTTAGTCATGTTATCTTGAACTGTGGAGGGACAATGGAACGTCTTGTGACCAGCTCCGCTTATTCCTAATTAATCATATATATATATATATATATATATATATATATATATGTATGTATGTATGTATGTATGTATGTATGTATGTATGTATGTGTGTGTGTGTGTGTATGTGTGCGTGCGTGTGTGCGTGCATGGACACCACTTTTCTTATCGGGCTCTAAAAGTTTTAACTATGTCTAGATACAATAAAATTTTGAGCTCCTAAGATTTGAGAAATACGTTAACAATTAACACCTGCCATTTTGACCCAACCATAAAAACCACTTGTGTTGGATAGTTGACTATTTATGTTAATGGAAGTTGAAATTTTGAATGCTTTTATTGGACTTAATTGTGAAGTGGCTTCTTATTTACATGTAAGATCTTAACTGAATGCAATATTTACACGAATTATATTCTTGTAATAAGGGTTGCCTATAGTAGTTTGCCTATCTGTTGTTCTGAATAGTTTGTTTTGAAGATTCATGGACTTAACCAACTGAACCAACCAACTTATTACCTTGACCCACCTGGGAGGATCGACCTAACCAACAAGGATTTTGTGGGTTTCATTGGCATTGTATGGCAAGTATGACTTCCATGTGTCTTAGTCATTGTCAATTTTACATTCTGGAAAATCTCAACCCTATGATCCTTCAAAACCTATGGTTTTGTTTGTAGGCAATTCTTCCTTTTTCCTTGACATTATGTTTGTTCATATTTTTTAAGCTTGTAGTATATCTCAAGCTTACATGTTATTTGAAGTACTAAACCTCATAAACATTTCCAAAGCTTGTGGTCTATGAAAGTTTCAACTATATATTTGGCTTGAATTTTAAAGATGTTTATATTTTTGAAATCTATAACAATTTTAAAACCTTACCTATTCTTGTGTGGAGGTATAGACCTAATTTAGTTTTGGAATATTATCATTTGCTATTATTGAAGTGGAGTTTATATTTTCCATTGGAGCCTTCTCTATAGAAAATTCAAGAGTTACATGTGCCAGTTTCTGTGTAAAATGAAAAATGATATCATACTTAAAAGATGTATTTGGACTGTCACTCAGATGGTATATAAGTGACCTCATTCAAGATATCAATGAGTATATGTGGCCTCATCTAAATTGTTTATGAGGATATAAGTGAACCTCTGGCCGTGTGGTATAACTGGACCTCGAGGATATGAATGGCCTCATTCAAATCATCCATGTTGGCTATGTGAATATAAGTGCCATTGCTGGTATGTTAAAACCTTGCAAATGGTTACTTCTCTTGTTGAATTGGGTGTTTTTTGATTGTTCCTTTGACATATCTCTGATTTTGAATTAGTTTACAGTGAAGGGAATGAAGAAGAGGCTGGGCCCTTTTGTTCTATTCTTTGGCGAAATCTCCTTTGTTGTCATCAGATATTTGTTATCAACCATGTTTTTTTTTTTTTTTTTGTTTAGTTGCTATTGTTTTGCTTTTTCACTCTTCAATGAGAATATTTATGCTTTTATTGCCACATGTATACATATGTGTGAGTGTGTTTGTGCATGTGCTTGTGCACCTCACACACATGAGCATGTGTGTGTGTACCTCTTTTTGCTATTTTGGCTTTGGACTAAGTACTGGTGTTGTTTGTTTTGATTTGCAAGATATTGATTCAATATTACCTTGAGAGGCAGTGCTTGTTGAAATGTATCAGACGAATCTTCGTGCATGCTTGTAAGTCTGACACCACTTATAAAAATGTCTTGGATTTTCATCCTTGAATGTTCAATATCTTTCTATGTTTATAAAAATGGCTTTGATTTTCATCCTTGAATGTTCAATACCTTTCTATGTTAAATTGCTGTATATAATTTCTGTGTCACTAAAATGAGTAAATATTTATGCAGTGTACATAGAGAATGGGTCTTGTTCGACTGAAGCTGTTAGAGAAGAGGCTTTGCAATTAGTTTATGATGGGTTGGAAATGAAGCTCTTATCCACCTTGAAAGATCTCCTTTCTTCTGTATTTTCTGAGAAAGCTGTATGCTTGTTCCTTATTCTGTCACATGTCCATTAAATATTTATGTTTTTCACTGCAAAAATACTGAGTAGAGTTGTAATTGCATTTCTATTCATGTTATTATTTACTTGGAACATGAAACAACTTGGGAAAAATGTCCACTTTCTTCTTGGTTGTATGTATGCTACTTTTTTGCTTGATGCTTGTTGAGTTGATGTTATTATTTACTTGTATGCTACATTTTCTCTCTTTTTTTTGTTGGCTGTACATTATTGTGCTTTCCCATGTATCATGAGTGTTTTAATTGAGGCTTCTTCGTAACTAGTTGTTAAAGGTTTTAGCATCCTACAAGTACTAATGCATGATAAGACTTTCCATTTCGATGATGGCTTATATAACTACACCCTCTTATTGTTATTTGAGGCATATGAATTGTAATTATATTAATCTGAAAAATGCAAGAAAGTGAGCACATCTAATAAAGTGGGAGTTCTACTATTAGTCTTTAGTAAGTTCCTTTTGGAAAAAAAAATTTGGGCATGATTGGGATGGAAAAAAGTGTGTGCAACTCTCTGATAGTTGTGGAATTATGGGAAGGAATGATTAAATCAAGGTCCACGAAATTGGTACTGGGACCCATGTTTTGTCGGTCGATCGGCGAGTTGGTATGGGTCCATACTGGATCGGACTGGCACGAACCGACACAAAAGCGAAGAAAGGAATCAGGGAGGAGGAAAAGAGAGAAAGAGGGTAGGGGAGGGAGAGGGTGGTTGGAGGAGATAGCAGCGGTGGCCACATGCGGGTTATGGGTGCGCTTGAAGGGCCGCGGGCTATGGGTGCGCTTGAAGGGCCGCCAAGGCCTCCGCTTCCTCCACCAAATCGCGGTCGAGAGATAGAGATATATATAGAGAGAGGAGGGAGGAAAAGAAAGGAGAGAGGGAAAGCCAGCAAAGAGATCGCTGGAGGGCCTTTACTTGGTTGCTGTGGCAATCGGACGACGAAATCGCGGCCTGTGGCTCAGCGGGCATGAAACAAGAGCAATCACCTCTATTTTATGGTATTTTTTTAAAAAAAATTCTGACTGCAATGAAGTTGGTAATCGATTTGCCGACAAATCTATTGCCAACTTCACTATTCATCATCATTTTAAAAAATGTGATGAATAGGGGCATCCGTGGTCGTGGTTCTGCCCTGGTCTTTTCCACCGCTTGATGGCCATGGCAGCTGTCCGACACCCTCCTTGTGGCCTCTCCGCCAGCTATGCTTCCCTCTGGCACCTTCGCTTCTCTCTCTCTCTCTCCCTCTCTCGATTAAATGCCCTATCGGGTGATATGGATCCGCGGAGGCCTTTGGCTCTCCAGTGGCCTCATCGGGCCACCGCCGGTCCTTCGGAGGTGTCGTCCCTCTTTGCCTTGCCTTCTCTCTCTCTCTTCCTCTCTTTTCTCTGTTTCCTTCCTTCGTCTGGTGTTCCGATTGAGAAGGCCGAACCGTCCTGGTTTGCGGTCGGTATGGCTCGGAACACTCTGAACCATCCGGTTTGAGATGGTTTGGCGAACCATGAATTGAATAGTACAACAATTTAAATGATATGCCTTTTCTTGGTTATTTGTTTTTGTGAATGGCATGTTATACAAATGAGCTCCATTTGCTAGTTTTTAAGATGTGTTTGCTTCTTATTGTAATCACATGTGTAACTAACTGATTGTATTGCAAATGTATGGAGTTGGATTTGTAATTTTTCTTATTGTAATCACATACTCCAAATTTGTGGAGTTGGATTTGTAAATTCTTCTTTACCATTCTTTTCTGTTAAGGGCTACAACTGCTGTAACTGATACTTTTTCCAGCTTGTTTCACAACTTTGTTCTGTGTTATATCTTCCTAATCCATGTATGCAAATGCGAGTTTCTCCTCATTAACACCTTAGATCTTCATTGTCCTATGAATTTATTCTTACCCTGCCCCTCGTATTAACACCCACATCCACATTTGCATCTTTGCAGTGCCTCATTTGTTTGCATTGACTTGCCTTATTGCTTTAAATCTCTGATCTGTATTATATAGCCAGCCTTTCTGCTTTACGTTGGTTCTCTACTAGTGATGCAGTCTTAGTTCAGATGAGTTCATGTTCTGATTTTGAATCCCATCCCCTGTCACTTCTTTTTTTTTTTTTCCTTTTTTTCTGG
>KE504887.1:686856-713211 GCA_000441515.1 Elaeis oleifera | reverse complement strand
GTTTTGGGGGGGGGGGGTGTGGGGATTGATCACAAGCAGACTTTTAAGCATCAGATCTTGAGTCTTGAAATCTTGACATCCATTTCATATATAATATATGTTATTGGAATTAATTGGTGGGATACATAAAGCTTCACATGTGTCTGGTTACATTAAGTTTATAGTTTTAGTTTAGTTTTATTATGGGTTGTGTAAATTTTGACCTGTATATAATGTATGTGTATATGGTGAATCATCATCAAGAGATTGAACATGAATTCATCAAATTTCTTCTTCTGTGTTCATGCTTTTTAGTACTTTCTTCTACTTTCAAGGCTTGAAGAGGCACCTCCAAAATGTTGAATCTTTTCCTAGATTCTGGATTTAATCTCTTACACAATATTTCTATGAAAATTTAATACATTAGATTTTGCAAAGGAATCCAAAATGAAAATAATTCTAAGTTATTTCTCATTTGGGATTTGATCGTGTCTGGATCTACATCTATTTGATGCCAGATCGGAAAAGTCTTAACATATTTGTGATTCGTTGACTGTGAAATAAGGCCTCAAAAACATTGAGGCATCGCTCAGGTGTCAGTTCAATGGGTACATCATGCTTTGCTTGGATCACTGTTTCAGTAGATTTGGAAAAAGCTTGAGCAGTTGGGGTGACAAATTATTAGTTTATTCTGTCTATTAAATGGACAATAACTTTTCCCTTTTAGCTTTTTATGTGCATGGATATGATGGATGCATGCCTAGTTGATGTAGCCTCAAAGGTTGAAGATCCACTGTGTGAAGATGGATTTCAATAATTAACTAATTGCAGTTTGTGGGTGCTGATATTATTGCATGGAGTATGGACTATGATATTGATATAAACCATAATCCTTCATGTTGCATCCATTCCTGTACTGGCATCCTGCTCCACAGTTTCCAATCTTTCCGCTTTCTAGTTAAGCATGGGAATATTTATGTTTTTGTTTATTCTTAGATGTGTTTTTTAACTTTTAGTTCTTTTTCTTAAAGTATCATGTATTTTTGTGATTGCTCTGTTCTTTATCTGTACATATCATTTGTCTTGCTTACATCTTAAGTGGCATGTGTATCTTAGATTTCCTTTACTAATTTTGTGTCACTTATGTTACAGACAACGTCTCAGATTTGCTAATCTTCATTGACCTACTTTTTTTTTGGTCATTATCCTCTCACTGTTTTGAGTTTTTGACTTTAAAAACATCACTTTCTTTGCAGTATTGGACAAGCCCACATTGCTGACATGCACATTTGTCATTCATTGTTCACCCTGATAACCCATTTATTGCTACAAGAAATTTGTTGTCTACTCATCATTGAATTTGTACTGGTAGTTTGAATGAAAATTCTTATTTTGATATAGGATCTTAAAGATTTTTTGTAGTTGATTGTTTGCCAATTATACTAGTTTGCAGTAGGTGATCGTTTGTCCATTATGCTAGCTTGAGGATAGATCAGTAATGAAGCATTTGACGAATGGGCTGATTTGCATGCATTATACTGCAATTCTATTTTTAATGAAAAGCTGAAATCTCCCCTTGCATAATAGACAATTAGTGATTTTGTGCGAAATAGTGCAGGCAACCTTGGGTGCATCACCTTGGGTCTGTGTGCTGTGAACTTTATTTGCAGTAATCAAAAGAGTTGTGATGAAGCAAGTCGATATAGATCAACATATTTTGAATGCTTATTTATAAACACTCAGTGAAAGGATAAAATTGTTGCAAAGGTCTTGCGGCCAACAACAAGTCATGGAACTGATCTGCTTTCGATTCTGAAGAGTGGTGGAACCAGTGAGTTGGTTGTACAACATGGGACTTTGGCATGGCTGATAGGAAGGGAATTTTATGAACATTTTGTTTGCTTAAATTCTGTAACATGACAGTGCAGAGAAACTTTCAGTATTTCGACTTGTAACTTGTTGCAATGTGTACACAAAATAGCAATAACAGCTGATCACCAAATTGGAAATATCAGGGGTTCGATTGTAAAACACAGTACAAGGTATTTCTTATCATAATTCAAGAATAGATTTTGAATTGTTCATAATGATAATTCATAATGAAATGCAATTTCTAATAAATATGGACTGCAAAGTAATAATTATGCTTGATGATTAGAATGTGCATATATCAGAATAAGAAACTAGGATTCCCTATGCATATTTTCTTTAAACTTTTAGTTCATTGAGTCTTTCTTTTAAGTCCTTTGTGGACATGTGCAGTGAATTTTGCTGTATAGGCTCCCCATCGCTTGATTTATTGGGTTTATTGGATGGTGCTTGTTAGGATTGTAGACGTGCTGTGAATTTTGCTGATGTCTTCAGAATTGGGTTTTGGAGAAACCTGTTGGCCATAGGTAGGAAATAATAGTGGAAGTGATATATCCATATCTAACCAAATGGATGGCTAAATTTTTTCTCTGTTTTGTAAAATGTTGTAATTACACAAACAAGAATACAAATGTCTATGTCCGTGTTGCGCTTTTTCTTCTGTATCTTTCTTTTTCCCCCATTGACTTCTATTGAATATTTCTTTCATGATCCTTTCCCCTCAAAAGTGCTTCTGCTATTATGGGTGAGACAGATATTGAGTTCCATACTTCTGCTGACTGCTCCTGCATATTATTCTGGTGTTTACATTTACTGTGTTTTCTGGTCTTTGTTTTCCCTATTGATGCAGTCAGTTTTCATGCTTATGCTTCATTTATTTATTTGTCTTCTGTTGTTGGGTAATTTCTTTTTAGGAAGTTGACTTCATGGTTCTGTGGGTGGAAGAAACTTTGATCGAAGTTAACTTGGTCTTGGACATTTTATTCCTTGCTTACTATGACAGCTTTTGTAGCTGCAAAGCTGAGCAATGGAAAAGCTTATGCTTGCTTTTCAAGGTAAAGCAATTTTATTTTGTGCTAGACTGAAAGTTTTGGAGTGCTTTTTCTCTCAAAGTTTTATAATATGATTAAGTATAAATTGCAGGATATATTATGTGGTTCATTTAACATCAGAAGGCTAGCAGTATCAGTTGAAGCAAGAAATTCATTTTTTCATGCAAAGGCTCAGCTACTCCTTATTCTTATTGAAATGCTGGACTTAGAAAATCTCCTTCGGATGGTTCATGATGAAGTGCCTTTCAGGTTTATATCAAAATGTTGATCTTTTCCTTGCATGTTTCTTTTAATCTATTTAATTTATTCGGTAGTGGTTCTGGTTTTAAGTATGGTGCATCCCAGACTTGCAGTTTTATCTTATTTTAGCTATCTTACTTAGAAAGTTGTTTATCAGGCAGGGTTATTCTGCCTTTACATGGTCTGATATTCAAGAGATGGATGCTGAAGTTTCAAGCTTTACTGATTTGGGAACAATGGAAGCTGGGCCTTTGATTCTTGCATGGGCAGTGTTTCTCTGTCTACTATTGTCACTTCCAGATAGACATAATAGTGGTATGCTCATGGTATGTGTTTCATATGCTCGTTTTTTTTTAAAATATTTATTCATATCGTTTTGCCATCAAGACATTCACTTGCATATTTTTCAAAGTTTGATCATATTTTTAGCAGATTGGTCACATATTTACATTAAGACATTCACTTTGCATATTTCTACATTAAGACATTTACTGCTTTGTCTCTCTTCCAGAGAGACAAAGTAGTGGTATTCTCATATGTTTGTTTGCTATTTATATTCATTTATATTGTTTTTACATCAAGACATTCACTTTGCATATTTTTAGGAGATTGATCATATTGAGTATGTCCGTCGAGCGTTTGAAGGTGCTCCATTCACTTACGTACTGGAGATTCTTCGCAGTGATACTTTAAGGAACTCGGATGTAAGTTTCCCATGCTCAAACTTCTATTACTGTTAAAATTGTGCCATGTCAAGGATTCAAAACCTGTGGGATGGGGCCATCCTGGTTTCCATGGGATATGACACGTTGCTGTCTTGCCCTGTCTTGACATTTGGGATGGGGAATGCCCCAGGACATGCCAAGCAGGACGCTGGGAAGAAGTGGGACATCCTCTTCTGGCACTTAGTACAATGCCTTGTCCGGACATCTCTTGGGACGTCCCACCTGGATTTGAATTATTGCCTTGTATAAGCAGTAATTGGCTGGCGGTGGTTCAACTGTAATTGTTGAACGTGCATGCCAAGAAAATCCTTGCCATATGTGTAAGTGGTTCTTATGGTCACATGCTGTGTTGGAGCATGTCATTTGTCCACTTGCAAGTGTCCACCATGCTTGTGCTGTGTTTGCAAGGGAACCTATTCCAAATCTATAATTTTGCTTTGTAAGCTATAAATGGGTTCTTTTGGGGCTTTTTTAATTGTCTTGTATATATGCCAGAATCTTTGCATATGTGTGAGTGGTCCTCACTGTTTCCTTTAGTATATTGAAGCTTGCCGTGGTTCGCTAGCATGTGCCCTAGTGGTGATACACCGATATGTTTCCTGTGTGTGTTGGACTGTCCATGCATATATTTGGGCTGTAGCTCTGATCTCCTACTTATGATTAGAAAACGATCATTGTATGATCAAGAACTCAAGATATTGCCATTTCAATCTCAAGACAACCTGTTCTTGACTCCAACGAAATCACACAAGGGACTGCAAATGGGGTTTTGACCATTCTCCACAGCTAGTCTGGTTCATGGCTGCCACTGGACTGGAAATGGCTGAGCATAGTTGATCTCAAGTTGCATTAATCTTGCATGTTGGCCTGTCTCAAAAGGTAATTTGGTAATGTACTCTGCAAAGTGTAATGTGCCATTGTAAGCCAGCCAATAGATAAATACTATGGCCTACTTTATCATGCTCCAAATATTAGAAATATGATTCTCATTCTGATTAAATTAGTTGCATATTGTTAGCAAGTGATTCATTTTACTCTTTATGGTTCATTCTGATGATTCCTGTCATGCCAATCTCCGCCGTATGATTCGAAACATCCTGACAATGCTTTTGTGCTATGTTTATATTATGTTTTAAGTATCCTAACAATGTTTTTGTGCTATATTTATATTATGTTTTTAAATATTTGTAAACCTAATGTTCCAGGGCCCTGTTCTGGTTCTTTAGTGTCTTGAGAACGTTCATTTCAGCATTTATTGCCTCCTATGAGCTGTCACATCAGGTATGTTTAGTTTGATAATTACCATACGTAGCAAATTTATTGTTTAATGTGGATACCTTTTCTTGGGTAATGTGTCCACAACTGAATGAAATTCTTCTAATGGTAAACTGTTCTCTCCCAGGCAGAGGACAACACGCTGAACATAATCTTGGATATCCTTTGCCAAATTTACAATGGAGAGGTTTGAGCATATAAAGTTCAGTGATTGACAGTCTCTCTGTGGCTATCAGTTTTGCTAATTTCTTTTGGCATCATTCTCTAATGATTCAGGAATCACTATCCATGCAATTCTGGGACAGGGATAGTTTTGTTGATGGTCCAATTCGTTCTGTCCTTTATATGCTGGAGAGAGAATATCCATTTCGTATTGTTGAATTTGTTCGCTTGTTGTCAGCACTTTGCCAAGGAATTTGGCCTGCAGAATGTGTGTATGTGGCCATTTTTTTTGCTGCTTCTGTATGTTAGCTGCACAATAATCATGTTCTTGGTCTTTAATCGTCGTGTTTATCTATATTTGTCCCCTCGTAAGAGATATTGGACTTCATCATGATCATGTGGACATGACCTTTACTTCATAGATTTATTGCTTGCTTCGTAGTGGATAAAGTTGCTGGATGCATATGTTATGATGTCTACTTTGGTTTCGAAGTGGTTGCCTTATGATATAGATATAATTTCTTCTGTAATGTGCTTGTTTTAAAGCCAATTACTAAATTAGCCTTCTATTCAAGAGCTAGCTGTCTGTTGTTCAGTGAGAATCATTAATAATCTCATGATGTTGTTTGACATTTTGTTCCTTTTTTTACTTCAAAAGGAAGAGATTCCATTCGCTTTCTGTTTTGTTCTTTAGATTTTAAACCACTGATTTATTATTGTATGCCCATTTACTTATAGTGGATAGCGATGTCTGCATTCAACTGGATTTACATGGTCAATAAAAGCTGTGTAATGAGTTGTTGATAATTTTTTCTGTTCTGTGACCAAAAGTTCAGTTAGTAATGTTACATCTTTGTATTACTTCTTTCTTCTATCTGATTCTTCTTCTTCTTCTTCATTTATTCTTCTGTGCTCACAGATACAATTACCTTGACAAGATGAGTGGTATAACAACTCTGTTTGAAATCCCTGGTGGTTCTGGTGTTGTGAATCTTCATGACATCATAGAGATTCATCATCAATTCAACGTCCTGGTATTGAAGGTCTTGTAATTCCTAGTGGAACCTGTGGACAAGTTTTGAAAGTTATTGATGCAAATGTTGCACTGGTCCGTTGGGAGGTAAGAGACTTAGAAATTTTTATTATTCAAATTAGGTTTTGTAGATACTAACCATTGTTTCATTTGCCATTTTGGTACACTCGAGATTTCACTTTATGATTTTAAATAATAACTGATAGTTGCTTTGAAGTATGAACACATATCCCTGTTTCCTTATAGTGCATCATTACATTTCCGAATCATTTCATCCTTTTGCACCTGTACTTGTTGTTGTGTTGTGGCTGTACAAGTTTGTGAAGTATTTGATACCATCTTGCATGAACGTGCATGCTTAGATGCCATATTTTTCCCTGCATTGGTAGGCAACTAACTTCAGTTTTTAGCAAGATGGAAGTGGATGATCTAATCAGTAATCTTGGAGGGTCAAACTTGGAACCACGATCTTATTACCTATTGTTTGTGTTGGGGTTTGCGATCTAGATTCCTGCCTTGAATCTAGTTGGAGGTCCGTGTCTAAGTAGGATTGGTAGGTAAAGAGTGAATGTGAGCGAATGTTTATGCCAACAAGTTTTAAATTGTATGCCCAAATCTATTGTCCGAACTAGGTGAACCACAATTTTGTAGGTTTCGAAGACTAAAATTTTAATCCCTGTGTTTCTGTTTTGGTGGAAATGGACTAGGGCAGATGCCATTAGGTGAACTTGCGAAACAGGAGCTATCGAGGATGCATGGTGTGAATTTTGTGGGGCAACCAACAAGAGCGGAACTCAAACCCTAATATAATGTGCTATGTTGAAAGCAGTCAATTATTAGTAATTTGGTCTCATCTAACTAATGATTGATCATAGTCCTTGTACTTGCATGGCTTGCAGTATTGGTGCATGCCACCCTGTACTAGTACTGAACCATGCTCGGTATGGAGGTCGTACTAGGTTTGGTATTCCAAACCAACTTGTACCAACACTGTACAACATAGTACTAGTATTACAAGTGCCTGAAATGGTATTGCGAACTTTGCCTCATTGGATGTTTGACCACAAAGCCTTAGGAGGGCACAACATGCTGCTGTAAAAATTGCAACATATTGTTACTTTAGATGGCTTGCAATGGGCAGCTATTATGATGGAAAGTGGTGAGTTCTTAATTCATTTTTGGAATGCCTATGTTTGCCTTGTTAAGTTTGGAGCTTCCTTTTGAACCTTGTCCTAGGGCATGGTGTACTCTGCAAATTACCTTTTTCCCCATCCTTCTCCTTCATACCTTATGCCGGTTATATTTGCATTCAAAACATCAAACTTTGAAGGATCTGTTATGCAAAACAATGATAATGCTTGGGCCTGTTCTGTCATTAAAATTGCAATGCCAAGAACTGTTGTTGTTGGCACTAAACATTTGATATCAAAGGTCGTCCATATAGAAGAGCTTAGGTGGCTTGGGAAGGCTTGTTTACTGCCATAAAGATCTGAAGCAGTCAGGGTTTGGTTGGAGGGCAATTTTCTACTGGCATTTCATGGATCAACAAGTATCGGAACCGTCAATGAGGAGTACCATCCTTGACTACTTGATCTCTGGGCTAGTTTCATTCTGTTGTGATTTCAATCCCTCGTGACTTTTTAAGCTACCTATGTATTTTGGGAGGCCAATGCTGGCAAATTGGATTTCTGATCATGGTGCAGCATGTAAGGAGAGCTTGCTGTGGATGGAGAACTTCCCCTGCCCCTTGATCTTGTCTTAATTGGCTATGTGTGCTACCTTTACCAAAGTAGGATATAAGTTGCATATTTGTATATGTACATGCATACATATGCACACACAAACACACGCACACAATGAGTGTGCCTATGTGCATATCTATCTGTGTGTATATATGTGCAAGAAAAACATACGCATGCACATACATATTTATAGATATAGAGAAATTGATTGATAGATTAAGGAAGCCTATCCATCCTCTCCTACCTAAGTTGTTTGAGCTTGAATAGCACTAGTGCAAATTACATGCTTGGATGATCGAATTGAAAACAGAACTATTGATCATGATATATAAATTAATTCCCATAAATCGAAAGCCAGGTGTTATAAGTTTGTGGTTGTAAATTGATAGGCTTTGCAGTAAAGCTTGTTATAAGTTGAAAATAAATAATGTTAAAGCTTGTTCAGATGAAGTAAAATCAACTTAGGGAAGTTTAGGCTGAGTAGGCCGCAAATTCCTTCTGATGGTGAGAGTGGTGCCATTGGAAGGATACTGACGGTGACTAGATAACCATTGTTACTTCCAGGCACCCAGACAGCCCTAGCCATCTGACCGTGAGTCTATACCATCAGGTGACTACTGATGGTAGGAAACCCTATCATCAGTGTGTACTAATGATCTAAAGTTCACTGTCATTAGGGATTTTAGGCTGGCCGGTTACATTTCCCTGTAAAATCTGTGACTGTGATGCATGTGGAGCATAATGCATCATGACTAGGCCCTAATCTCAGGATGTTTAATCTCAGGGCATCATTGATGCTCTAGCCTCTTCTTGAGGTGTCAAAAGTTGGATGTCTACAATGTGATCTGTAGTTTGGAATTGCCCAAACTTGCTGAATTTTGGTCATGTTGTTGGCCATGTTTAACATGTTGATTGTATATGTTACTACCTACCTTGTTTGTATCTCCTCCTATTGACAACTGGTACCATCCATCTTATGGCAATGTGATGCTTATTTAAGAACAAAACAATTCCCTTAGGTTTCAGCCGTCATAAATCTTGCAGAGCAGAATCTTGTTTCAAAGAGCCTATCATGTGAATTCAGTGGAGTTTGGGCTTAAATCCTCCCACCTTGTTTTAGCGTATATCATGGTTTAATAAAGGAAAAAATTCTTTGTTTGCTAATCAGTTATCAGAGTTATTGGAAAACTGAAGATGAGGGAGGAAAAATTATAGTAACTTGGTATGTATCATCATACTCATTGTTGATAATACAAATTATATCACAATGGGAAGAAGCATTTACCTACTTATACAATAAATTGGATCCATATTTGTCAATGCATTCGCCTGTGTGTGCATATCCTGCTTCTGGATGGCCATGCAGATTAGAATCCAAAGTTCCAAACCTTTTATCATGGTCTAGAAATATTCACAAACCCTAAAACTAAAGTTTAAATGCTCTGGTGTTTCTTACCTATTTATCAGTGATCTGGATTTGTAAACTTTTAGAGTATGGAATGTTTGAAAACTGTGCATTTTATGACTAGTTGATGCATAAACAAGACACCTTCATAATTTCAAGTGTCTTAGATCATGAATAACTGTGTGGATTTTCAAATTAAATTGCATATTATGATCTGTTCCAGACAAGTCCTTTTTTTGGTAAAACCAGACGGGTCCTTTTGAATATATATATACATATATGTATGTATGAATGTATGTACGTATGTGTGTACTCATGTGCTGTGTTTGAAACAATGGTACACAATGTATGTTCTGTCAGTTCATATTGAACTTCCATTTATAAATCTCAGTTCTTGTATACTTTGAAAGTTAAAGACCTTTGCTTATTCCCTTCTATCTTGAGTCAGATATTTTTGTTCATTTCTTCAGTTACAGCAATCCTTTGATCACTAGATCAAGATTTATCAACCGGGTGTTTTGCATATGCCTACTTTACTGATAAATACAGATAATATTCTAAAATTTGAGCCATCTGTTCCATATTAACATCTTCCAACCAGCCTTGGATATTGCATGCGTTTGTGATGAAGTGCTACGCTCCATTTTATTGCTGGTAGTATGATATTTGTGCCCTCACACCGTTATATGCACTGAGTATTTCCTTAGTTTGGTGAACTTGATTATTTTGCTATATGTGGAATCTCAATAAAGCATACTTATTATATCTATGTTGCACTTGTTCTGACATATTTTATATATTTTGTAGTGTGCACACTCAGGAGTTTTCTTTACTCTTACGCTTGGCTCAAGAGTTCCATTTATATAGTTACAAGGAAGTCTTTCTTACTCTTAACTTGCTTCATCGGATGATATCATCTAACAAGGTAATTGAGGATTATGTTACCATTGAGTTGTTTTGTTTTCCTTCTTTGGCCTTTCTATGATGCTTTATCAGCTTTGTGGATTTAACAGGCTTAGAAATGATCATATCATAGTCATCTGCCAATTCTACTCATGCCCATGTCTCATGGTGCAAGCATGTTTATGGATGTGTTCATGCTTGCTCTGATGCACTTATCTATATATTTGATATGTATATGTTTGCATTTTTGTATGTTTGTTTGTGTATGCATATGGAAGATAATTATAAATTGGATATGTGATGATTATCATAAACTAGAGCTTTATGGAGCATTGTATTCTAATATGCTATCTGGCTTTGTTCGCATTGAGTTGAAGACGGCAGTGGGTATTTGGTTGTCAAACCAGCGCTTTATTTGTGAACCTTTTGTTTCTTGTCTGCATATATTCTTGCCTTCTTTATTCTATGCCTGTATACCCTGATTTTAACCGCTCAAAATTTGTTGTAGACCATTTACTTTTGGACTTTCCCCTGTCAGTTGGAATCTGTGTTATCTAACATAATGTTCAGAAAGTTTTACCTGGTCACTGAGTGAGACGGAAATAAACAATCATGCCTGCATGATGCAGTTAGTTGACCATATTTACGGGCTAAAAAAGTCAAACATGATACCTTTTGTCCTGCATGTGTTTTATATGTGTCAATAATGATTAATGCTGTGGATCTTGAAGTTGTAGCACTCATAGTTTTTAAACCTTCATAATTTTGCTGTCTATTTGTGTCTACTAGATGACTGATGCGTAGGTAAGAAATATCCAAAACATTTACCTTTGTTTTGAGGCATTTTAAATACTTGAAATCATGATCAATGGTTTGGATTCCCAAGTTGGGTGGCCTATCACAAAGTTTGCATTGATAGGAATTAAACTGTACATACATGCATGGCCTTTTTTGGTGCACATATATGTACCTATGTATGTATTTTATGTATGTATACACGCGCGCGCGCGCGCGCGTCTTTGGTGAGAGGTGATAAATGAACAAAAAGTTCCACGATGCATTAACGTTTTGTGCCTGATGAGCCTTTAGTTTCATTGTGAAAGCTATAATCTTTCTTTCTATTCAGTTTAAGATCATGATCAAGTCGTAAATTGCAGTGAGGTTAATTTGGATTGAGTCGTGCATCAGTAGGAGATTGTATATATTTTTATTTCTTTCGAATTTTTTAAAACATAAAGGAAATGTGAAAAAATTGAAGTTAATCGCATAGTAGATGAATGGAGAATAAAAATCCATACATGTAAAAAGTCTAGTTCCTGAAACATAAGCTTATATTAGCTTGTCTAATGGAACAAAAGTTGTGGGCATTTCTTCGGGTTATATGTAAGATATTTATTAAGAACCTATCAATTCAGTTATCCTTCAAGGAAGAATGCTTTAGGAAAACATGGATAATATGGTAGCATATGACTGTATAGATGTAGAAATTTTCCTCTTATTTGAACTCTATGAATTCTTCTTTGTTTGTAATTTTCTTATTAGGCTTCAATCATCAATGGGAAGAACAAATGAATAGTTGCACATGATATGCACATACTACCATCTTTTTATATGTTAGTGATGCCATTTATATTGGAAAATATATTTAACGTATTGAGATATTGTGTCTTGGTGGCATGCTAGCCTAGCACTAGCATGGCATGCATCATGCTGTTTTGTTCCATGCCAGTGTTTGGCATGTATCGTGTCTGTGACCAAGCACTGACGTGCTTCTAGTTTTATGCCAATGCTGCATCTCTGTAATGTACTGGCTTTGTGCATATCAAATGCGGTCGTTTTGCCAGCTGACACTTTATTCATGATTTTATATTTACTCTTTTTTTATCTTTAATTTTCCTTGTTTAAAGATGCTTTGATATCTTTCCATTTTATCTTATTCTTGGTTATATAATTGTTTCTGTTTTCACAATTTTCGCCTCTTAATTTCTTTATATTTCCTAATTTTCCGCATGGGAATTTACTGTAGGCATTGTGCTTTGCTTTGATGAAAATTGGCAAATCTCCATCTGTTCAAGCTTCTAAGTGGAGTGTGCAAATCGAAAATGATGTGAGGTGAGGGAGTGTTTTTTTTTTGTTTTTGTTTTTTTTGATGATTGAGGTGAGGGAACATGCTTAACATGTTTCATGTGGATCATTTACTTTCACTTATAGAACTTCACATTGGTTTTGTCTTTTAGGGTTGATTTGGTCAAGATTATCTGTGCTTTGGTCTTCTGTATAGTCCAGGATATTAGCAATGTGGGTATAGTGTCTCTTTGTTTCAGTATATTGGCAGAAATGTTAAAGTGGTAAGCTTTACCTTTCGGAACATTCTGACATATTGATATCCATTCATGTCTTTATTTCTGGAGGCACATAAGTTTACTGCATTTATTTGAATAATGTCTCCGTTTCTATTGTGATTTTCTATTGGTATCTGTAAAGATAAAATAATGAAACTTATTGTTGTGTTTGACAACTTTGTTATTTCTGGACACCAAAATACATGATAGTTGTATGATCTAACTCCTGCAGATTTATGTATTTGTAACTGTAGATTAGAAATGTTGATTCACAATGAGATTGTTATGGGTTATGTGGATTTTAATGTCGTTCCCATGGTTGCTGTACTGCCCCATACCATCCGATATGGGGCGTACCGTATTGTATTGGTATCATATTGGTACGCCGTACCACCCCATATCGATACTATCGTACCATCCCATGTACTGACACTATAATAGGATTTTATCAGTACGGGATCCGGTACTGAGATGGCAAACCTGGGTTGTACCATATATTTTGTGTACTATAGATCAGGACTAGCAAAAAGGCCCAAGGACAAAACCCAACCTGAACCCTATGCAGACCCAATCTAGATCCAATGACCTATCGGCTGGTACATGTTCGAAAATAGACCCCACAAAAATTTTGGCTGTAGTCCTAGTGAAATTGTACTAACCTAATCATATTGCATTTTAGGATATGGATATGGGACTGACTTTTGTACACCCAACTCGACCCAAATTCAGAGCTGATCTGAAGTTAGTTCTTTACCCAGCATACAATGCATAGTTTCACCCTTATACCCCTCACATTTTCATAAAATTAATTTATTATACTTTGGAATTATGTTGCTAATGAATTATGATTAGGGCATGAATGGAACCTAGTTAATTAATATTGCTTTCTATTTGGGACTTGGAACTGGACCTGATGTTCAGGTGATTTAAACCCATTTTGAATGTTTGGTTGAGTACTAGTCTTAACCTACTCTGACCCAACCTGTAGACCTGATGTGTCTTATTAAATCTTGACTATCTGGACTCAGACCTGATGCGATCATTGGATTGGGAGGTTTGGGGTCAAAAATTTAAACACAAAACCTCTACAAGTCTGTGTCTGGGTTGAGAGTTACTAACGCAACCTGACCTGCTAGAGCCCGTACTACTGATTTGTCCCCCTTTTTTTTTTACATGGGCATTTAGAACCATGTTTTTAAGTTATTGTAGTTGGCATTTTCCTTATGTTGCTCTCTTTAATCTTTCTTTTCCACTATGTATCCAAACATTTTGTCGTTATCATTATTGCTCTGCTGAAATCACCATCATCATTGTCATCACTAGGGGTGGCAAAATATAACCCGACCCGCTAATTCGATCTGCGTTCGACCCGCCATAAGTAGGTTTGGTTTGGATTAAACGGATTCAGGTCGTAAATGGATCGACTTGTTTAACCCATTTATTAAACAGGTCGGATTTGGGTTAAAGTTTTCAACTTGCCCAACCTGTTTAACCCGTTTATAAATAGACTATTGGGTTTGGGCCATGAGGATACAGGCCAGGGCCATGGGTGTGGGCCATGAGGATACAGGCCAGGGCTTCATCCTTTCCCTCCACGCGTGACGCGCTCACACCCCGCGCTTCATCCTTTTCGGCTTTTCCTCTTCTCCTTTTTCTAAAAAGCCCTTGGATGGCAGAGCCCTTCACCCTTCCGTGATCCACGGATCTGTCACCACTTCAGTGCCTCACCCACTCTTGTCACCTCCCTCTCCCATACAAATCTACCTCGCTCCTCTCCTCTCGCCTTTTTTCGATCGAACTCGCTCTTGCGGCCTTGTCTCTCAATCGCTCCCCTTTTTCTTCTCTCTCTTGCTCTCACAGTCTCAGATCTCGTCAATCTTTCGAGAGAAAATGGCGGCAGTGGGGGTAGAGGGGAAGAGAGGGGCGGCTCTGTTGATTGACGGGACGGAGCCACCAGAAAAGTGGATCGAGTGGCTGATAGGGGAGAATCCGGTGGTGATCTTCAGCCAGCGGCCCATCGGCGTGTGCTCCACTGCTCGGAGCCTTCGGCGGCGATGATGGCCCTCCACCTGTTTCTCCTCCTCGCAGTGGGGCTTCACTGCTTTTGGCTTTCTTTCGATCGTCGGCGGCGGAGATCAGCATGACGGAGGTCCAGTTCGACAGTCTAGAACCTCGAGCTCGGCCAAGGCGGTCAGTCGGGCGGAGCTGGAGGCGGTCAAGAGCACAGCGAGGGTGGCGGTCGGAGAGATGGTCGAACGGAGATGTGGCGAGGGCGAAGGCGGAGACGATCGGTCGCAAAGACAGAAGTCAGGTTTTTTTTTAATTTTTTTATAAATGGATGTTATGTTTATTTTTTGAAGGGTTATAAAGGATTGTAAATGGGTCGGGTCGGGTAACCCGTTTATTAAATAGGTCGGTTCGGGTTTTAAAGTCTGACCTGTTTATTTAAACAGGTCGGATCCGAGTTCAGAATTTTTGACTCGATCCGTATCTGATCCGATCCATTTATATCCAATCCGATCCGATTGCCACCCCTAGTCATCACCTCCGCCACCACTTAAGCCATCTAACTGTATATTGTTCTTTTTCCTTAGTCAGGACTCAGGAATGATTGTTACTGATATCATGGATGTTTAATTTCCTATAGATACCTACGCATGGAATGTGGGTCACATGGAAGCATGTAATTTTCATGCCATATATGATGTTTGTCACAAATTGCTGTCAAGCTCGCCTTTAGCACATTGCAACAACAGAGCATGTTTTATGGTTGGACTAGAAGGCTTCCCACAAAGGCTTGTCCTGGTTTGAAGCTGAGTTGGTTTGGTATTTGTATGGTCCTGAGTTAGTCTTAGACAACCACTAAAACAAGAAAGAATAGAAAAACCAAAAAAGAGTAAATGCTAAAAATTAAAAAAATTAGTGTTCTGGGACACCAAGCCATCCTAAATGTTAAGGTGCATCATTCCCAATCGGTCGTGCGGGACAAAATGGGACAAGTTGGTCTAGAGAGACCTCGGGTCTGGGATGCACCCCAAGACATGATCTCTCTCCTGTCTGATCCAGGGCAGACCAGGTTGGACTAGGTCTCGAGTCCTTTCTCACTAGTAGAGCATGTGATCTAGTATTTAGTTAAAGTGCCAAGGAGATTTCACTGTTAGTTGGATAGCATACAAGGATTTGAACAATCGAAAGCCATTTCTACCATTATTAAGCTGGCATACTAAGCCAAAACACTCTTCACACTTTGCAAGGAAAGTGCCGTTGCTCCCTCTGTGGACATGCTGATACAGTAGCATAGCAGCTTAACGATTCCAAGCAGAAAATTATTGGCATGGAAGGTAAAAATCTCATTGCTCTTTCTTTGCTGTTGCAGAAATGACTGAAAGTCACAAAATGAAAAGAGCAATCCTTTTTTTTCAACAACAATATGCTGTTTTAAAATAAGTAATTGAATAAGTAGAATCTTTTAAATTATCGTACCATTACTTTAAATTTAATTAAATAAAACATTAATATGAAATTTTTGAATAAAATAAAATTACGAAACCTTCCTATGTTATTTGAAGGCATGAATCAAGTGCATGCGATGAACAACACTTCATCACATGCACTTCATTGTTGAAACAAATTTTTCTTAAAATTGTTGTATTTTAAAGAAATTGTAAGTAACAAGAAGTTGGAAATAACCAGAAAAATACCTAGAAATAGAAAACCAGAAGAAACCCTAAAACTAGCACAAAACAGAAAATCATAAAAATGGTGCAGGTGTCATTATCAGCACCATGAACACTCCAAGCTTTTTTTTTTTTTTGATCCTACAAACACCGTGATGGCGTAACCACTCTACAGTCCTTAAACAACACCAAATCTGAAAAATGAAAAATTAAAAGGGTTAGCACTTGCACCATACTGGGTTGTCACCACGTATTATTTGTCAGTACAGAAGCATGGTAGCACTTGCACCAACCACACTCTAACCAGTACGAGCAGTGATACTGGTACTTCAAATCTTGTTTCTTGGTTATCAATCGTTTTCACATTTCACATCATCTTTATGAAGGAATCGGAAATGTTATTATTTCTGTGGCATGAATATTGGAATCATATATTAAATGCTTAATAATTTATCAATTATTACACTTCTGGAGGAAGGCACTTATATATGTCTGTATATACACACCTTTTTATATATGTGCATATATATGACATTTCTTTTAGTCTTTTGTGCAAATATTTTAGGCTGATGGTAATGTTGCTTTTATGTCAATGTAGTGCTCCTTCTTATGTTATTGAGGTGGCATCGAAGTCAAATGTCTTCTCATCAGAATTACATAGTTCATCAGGGTGAGCTTCAAACCCAGACATTTTTGTTATCAATTTTTTTAAGCTAAATGGTTGATAAGGCTGTATGTTACTCTGTTGATGTTGATCATGTGTGATAAAATAATGTTGATTAATATTCCTATATTCCTATATTATTTAATATTCCTATATTAAATTATGTGATCAACTTCAGGGTGCTTTCCCCTTTCCGTGTCAATGCATATAATATATAATAGCTTTCGTTAAAATTACCCTATATTTCTCCTTTTTTTCTATTTCTCTTTTGCAGAGTGGTAGGAGGAAAATGCTCTCATTTGCACGGGCAACCTTTTTCTTAAAATCTAGCAAACCACTATACTGATGCATTCTCTGTTGTCTTTTGCTATTGTACGTTACTATGTTCTCAGAATCATGCTCTTGATGTTGATGGAACATATGGCATTTAATGCCACCTTCCTATTACTATGTGCTCCATGTGCTCTCTTCTTGTAGTTAACAACAGATACTGGATTCTCTCACCTATCTCGTGGTGTGGCTTCAGTACCCCATATTTAGGTTTTCCTTTTTCTTTTTGCATCTCACTGTGATATTTTATATGCTTGTCAGTTTATAAGTCTAATTCTTTTCATAATTTGATTGCATGTCATTGGATGGTTCCTTTTCTTCTTAATTTTGTTGCATAAGACTCATAGAGGGTTCAGAACCGGTTAGGGTTCATTCATCATTTGACGCTTTGTGGATTATCTTGTGTTAATTTGATCTTTTGTGCAAAAGGTTAGGTTGCCTTTCCCAGTGTAGAGTTGTTAAAATCGAGAGGGTTTGATATATTTGCAATTGGGCAAACTATATTAGTAGGGCATGTTTTTTATTAGCTATGTTCGAACCCAATTTGGCTGAAGTGTCATGGTATATAGTTTGATCATGTGCATGAACATGTCTTGTTTGAGGTTAGTGTTATTACTTCCTACCACAACATTGTCTACAAATTTGTGTCCTCACATGCCTTGGCAAATTGGTAGTATAAAGTGGAAGGCATCTTCATGTATTTCAACTGCTCAACACTCGTATTACATGCCCTACTAAATCTGAACTGAAGTCATTCTCACTTCTGTTGAATAGTCACATTTTATTTCTTATTCTTGCTAGGTCAATGCTTCATCTGTTCTTTCTTCTTCATACTCATGGGCTTCTTCACACCATTTGGTGCATCCTCTTCAGGTTTCTCTTTGATTAAGGATCAATTAGTTTATTCTTCCATGATCTCAGAATCACAACCTACATCTCCTCTCCTATTTTCCAATGTTTGCTCAGTCTTCTTACTCTGTCCATCTCTCGTCACATGCCTCTCTTTGTTGCACTGTACTTGTATCTTGGAACCATTGCTTATGGCTCATGTTATTTTTATTGTTATCCTTTATGTATTCCATTGTATTTGATGCCCTTGTTGGAGAACTGTAACTTGTTGATTTGGTGATATTTCTGACTTTGTTATCATTGTATTTATCCTCCCTTCTTCTTCTTTTATTCTCTGAGGCATGGCAGTTTTTTTTTCAGTGGCACGTGGTTGCTTTCAGGAGGGCTTCCTAGGATGCTCTTGGTGGATGGTGGGGAAAGTGAGGAGTGTTTGCCACTGACAACTTCAGGCACATTTTCATCTTTACAATTTATTCTCAGCTTATCCCCTTCTGCAATCTGTGCTATATATTGTTGCTTATGTTGCTGCTATTGTGTTAGACAATATAGCTTGCCGTGTCCATCAAATGTTGTTATAGCAAGCCAAACTTTATATCTTTCTATTTGATTTTGATTACATTTATCTATTAGCTTTATTTGAAAGTTTTTGCATCTGATGCAAACTTGCTTTGACCTATGTAAATATTAGATATTATCATTTGAACCATGTTTACAAATGAACAAGATACAATATAGCTTGCTGTGTCCATCAAATGCTGTTCTAGCAAGCCAAACCTTTTTCCCCTTTGGTGTTGTTTCTTGTCGGTTTGGTTCTGATGAAGTTTGTCTAATTTCCATATGTTACTGCCTTACTGGTTGTGTTTTTTACTGATTCTGCAAATGTTAATCTGGTTGTTTTTGTTTGTGAAAATATAGGCATGATCTCAATGCATCACTTTGCTTGATGGTTTATAGATCTTATTTGGATGCCCAACTAGGATATTCCAAGCTAACTCCCTTTGTAGTGGGAGCTGGCTAGCTAGGGATTTGAGACTTTGATTAATTGTGGAGTTCCAAAAGGATATAAAAATCTATATAGAAAGATGATTTGTGGTAAACCATAACACTAAGGATTGAGTGGCAGATCAGTGCATCTGGTCTGCCTATTTGTGAAAGAGGGAGAAGGGGTGTGTTAAGCCTAATATATGTTGTTGACTCATTTTTTAACAACCTGATCTTTTGATTTCATCCTGCTTGTTGTGAAAGAGGGAGAAGGGGGTGTGTTAAGCCTGATATACATTGTTGGCTCATTCTATTACAAATTGAACTTTTGAGGTTTACCAGTTATTTAGCATTGTATCAAAGCAAAGTTTGCTAGAGGAAGTTCAAATCCCTTTTAAGCAAATCATTTATTTACTTAACTGGACTATTATATTGAACTAGTTTTAGTCTCTTCATGTGACCTGGGTCACTTTATTTATTCATTTTTTTTGGGATACTTTGTTGGCTCATTCTGTAACAATTTGAGCCTGTGGGGTTCAGTTACTAGTTAGCAGTCCCCAACTCTCTCTCATGCTGGCTCCTTGCCTTGAGCAGCTCTCATCTTAGGAGATGTCTTTGCAAACATGACACCAGAGCATCCAAGCAGGCACAAAGAATTCAAATATCCTAGACTAGATTTTGGTATTGGCATTGCACTTGGTGTGTTTGTGATGCGCATAAGACGAAATGAATTAATCTCAATCTGATTTGAGATAAATAATGGTATACTTATGTTCTATTTTTTTCACTTCTCTTGTATCATGAGCGAGAATGTGCCAAAGGAAGAAAGGTGAACCTAGTAAAAATAAAAGTATATGTACTGGGATGCCCTCAGGGTGATTGGAGAGCTTGAGGGTGGATCTGGGAGGACTGTCAGACAGCTTGTCCAGGAGTCAGATTTATAAACTACTGATAAAACTTTTGATATAATAATGCATACTTGTATTTCCTTATATTTCAGCTGAATCATTATTTTATGTTCGTTCGTTTGTTTACCTCTCCATTTCTTTGATAAATCATTGTATCAATGCAGTCCTTGATTTCACTATTGCACTTTTGGAAAAAGGGGCAGCTGATAGTATGGTTTCTGCTTTTGTTGTATTTTCTCTTCAATATGTACTGGTTAATCATATGCATTGGAATTACAAGTTGAAGTATGATCGCTGGAAAGTGACATTGAAGGTACCTCTTTGCTTTCTCTCCCCGCTTCCCCACGAAACACCAAAAATCCATCCATCCATCTATATCTATCTAATATAAATCTTTATTTTATTGTTCAACTCTTTTTCTCTGGGAGTTTTGACTAGTGCGTGGTGATGATTATATTTTTTGTTATCTTGTGGTTAGGTTCTTTTTTTTTTTTCAATTTTTTTTTTTGAAACTTCTATATATGAATTTTTACATGTTAGACCATGATATTGTTGGGTTACCATGTCAATTGTTGTTGAAAAGTGATTTGATTTTACTATGCATGCTTTTGAGTAGGTGTTAGAAGTGATGAAAAGCTGCGTAAAAGCAACCCAGGTTCCGAATAAACTTGGACACATGATTCGGGACATTATAATATATGACTCCTCGGTCCACAACATTCTTTGTCAGGTTATGTGTATTTCAAGGCAAGCATTGGAGGTTAGTAATGCTGTGTTCTGTCAATCTTTACCATGCATATGCATTAAATTCTGAATTCTGAGCTTTTTCTTGTTTTCAATTTTAAAAATAGCAATTGTATATCAGTCACCATTATGAGCTAAAGGAGATTGAAGATGTACAGCTTGCTGTGTGCTCTGCATTTGATATAGTGCACTCCATTCTGGCAGATCTATCAGAGGTAATTTTGGTTCCTGCTAATAGCATTATCAAATATTCATTACTTGTTTATCAGACTTTCTTGTGTTAGTTGCTAGCTGAGTAGTGACCATCATATGAATCTCTTAATTTCTGCCAAGATTATTTTCCACATTCACATGTTTTCCATATCTGATGATCTTATAATTTTAATGCTTAACTTTCTGTGTAATCTTATGAGTCTATTGGGTTACTTGACTTATAATAAGCACGTGGTTGCATGGTCTAAAATTATAGTTACTAACAGTTACATGACTATAGCTGTATGGATCAGTACATTGTGCATGACATGTAATGCAAAGAGGCTAAGGAGCATATGATGTGTGGTTATGCATGACATGTACTGTGGAGATGATTTCCAGAGATGCCTGGAAAAATCAGGTCTCTGAAAAATGAGGTTATGCAAAGCTAAGAATGCATAAATTAAGGAAAAGTTAGGAGTAGCAGGAAATGACAATGTAACAAGAATGTTGGTTTAAGATGCTTTCACCATGTAAAATATTTTCCAACTTCATGTACAGGAAGGAACCTGAAATATGCTTTCCTGTCTGCCCTTGGATGGGATCAACTGCCATGTAGGATCCATATAGCTTCTCATAGACTGATGGAATCCTGGGATAAGCCTTACTTTCATGCTATCTTGAGTGAATTTTTCTATTTGAGGTTGGCTCGACATGTTCTCTTAATGCACAATTCTAATCCTTGACTAAGAATGAGATCAACACATGACTAGACCTTCAATTTGTTACTGTAGTTCTTATTCTGTTGCCATGTATAAAAGATACAGCCTCCTTGTATGATACTTTCTGATATATTAACTATTGGCTACTACGATTGTAAGATTACTCCAGAACCTGTTGAAGTAAATAGTTTTGGTGATGTCTTCTTGGCTTTGGTCATTGTTCCATCAATGCAGTTGAGATGAATGAATTTCTAAGTGCTAGTATACTAGTCAAGTTCAGTGGCAGCTACTGATTTTCTACATGTATCCATATTGCATATTATGAGACTTATTTATCCTGTAATTACATGTAAATCAAGTCCTTGTATCAAATGATCTAAAAATAAAATCTCAAACATCTTTTAGGTTGCATTTTGTTTGTATCTACTCTGTTTCATGTTTATTATTTCTTTGATAGGTCATTCCTTTTTGCTGAAACGTGTTTTGTTCATTGAATATCTTATTCCTTTTTATGCAATATATAACAATATTAACTGTTGCCTTTTCTGTAAAATTTCAGGAAACATTTACCAACATACCAGCCTTCATCCAGACAATGCTTTCATCTACAACTAAACCATTGCCAGTTGTTACAGCAGCAGTTTCGTTGATTTCCTTTGTCGTAATTCTGTAAGCTCAACTTTGTGCTGTATTCTTCTTTTGAGTTTGTAAGTTCATTTTCTATGTTTCTTTTATCATTTCAATATACATCTCCATGTAAAGTTTCTCTAAAATATACAGGTTATATTTATTAAATAGGAATGGGACTTACATCTACTGATTTATAGAAAGGATCCAAATCGAGTTTGCCATACATCGGTATCTATGAGTGCTGTCTGGTATTGAATGATACTACCTAGAAAACAATTTTTCCTGTTCTCCACCTTTTAGGAAATTTTCTTTATTTTTAGGAAATTTTCTTTTATTTTCTTTATTTTTGTTTACTTAAAGAATTGCATGTAAGTAAGGAACAACCACCTATTCAAGTTCAGTGAAAGTACTCAAAATTTTGAATTTCCTAGGAATAAGAGTTCATTTCTCATCTTTAGTTCAAATTCTAGATCTTTGGGTTGGGTCAAAACTTCAAGTTTTTAAAAGCTAAGGTATTTCTTAAATCTTAAATTCTATTAAATCTTTTTCAACCATACACTGCTAAAACCCAAAAAATCTGGTGAGAAAAGCCATATATTTTAGCCTTCAAAACATCCCACCTAAAATGACATTAAACAACACTAACACTTCCTTTGTTCATTTGTCAAATCAATGCTAACACGAAATATTCATCTTGAATGCGCTAGGATCTTCAGTATCATTCATTAATTTACTGATCTTCATTAGTCTACATATATTTGAAGTGTCTATGCGCACATGTAGTTTTCCGAAATAATATGTTTATTGCAACTTGTGTATTAAATTAGTAATTAAAAATTAATTATACATCAAATTGGATGACTCAAGCATTTAATTGGTGCACATAACCATATTTTTGCAAAAGTATTAAAGCAATAAAACATTAGGAAAGGCCAAAAATAATTCTTTTGGCTATCATAGGCCACACCAAGCAAGGTTTGGAATCTCAGTACCAGATCCTGTGTGTGTACCATGCTGGTGCATTGTTAGTACGCTCAATATGGGATTTATTCAACATACTGAAATTTTGTACACCCTTTGTATTGAGTATCGATGCGGCATTGGTGTAGTGCAATACGCCCAATATAAGGTAGTACACTCCAAGAGAGTGAACCTTGATATCAAGGGTGTAGGAGCCATATTAAAGCATATCTATTCATACCCTTGGTTGATATGTGGTGCAGTATAGCATGTATTTTGTTAATTGATCATCTTTGTGATATCGATTGGCCATCTTTACCATTCTTATGTTCAAGATTTGGATCCTGTTCTTATAATAATTATAACCGTTGAAAGTGCTTGATGCAATGACGAAAGGAAGAAGGGGCAATTTGATCGATGAGTTTTTGCTTCGAAGATCAACATGCAAATAGAAGAAAACTGGATTGAAGAATCCTTCACCTGATGAAAGAAACTCTCTTGAAAAGAATTTTATTCATATCTCAAAGGCTGCGCCTTACAATGTGTTATGCGCATATTTATAGGATATGATACCCTAACCTCATTCGAGCATTAAACGTGATACAGAAGCATACTCGAAATAGGACTCGACAATAAGAAAACATATTAGAATTACTCTATAACAAATATGGAAACGAGCTAAAATTTGGTTACTACAATCTTTGCCTGCAAACCTGCTAGCTCCTCTGACGCTTGGGATGGTCTAGATGGTCATAGTACTTGTTGGTTGCACCCTATGCTGCATCAATGCTCCCTTGCATGCTATGGAGCAATTAACGATCATGGTGACAATGTATCTTGACCTCAAGTTAAATACACATGCACATGCTTAATATTAAAATTCACTATTGGACTAATTTGTAGTGAAGAAATGACAGTTATTTGTTTTGATTTCTTCAATCTACTTCGATACTATTGTCTAATCCTTTCTGTTTGGAAATGTTAACTTATTTAATAAGATGGAAGCAGCATTTCTGAAAAAAATTCAAGCAGTGTAATTCCTTTCTTTTCTGGTCAAACATAAGTAATTATGATTTGGAAGCGTGTTGTACAGTAGGGGCCTAGGGGTTGAAAATAGAATTTCTCGGGTCAGTTTATCTTTATATTTTACTACGGTGGCATGACTCTTGTAGTTTAAGCGTCAGTTAGAATAACTTTGTGGATGTGTAGTGAGTTGACTTTATCCATGGCTCCTGTGTTGACAACATTGAGCAAATTGCACTTGTAATTGGCTCAGCATAATCTGGTACATCTTGCTGGCATAGCATGCCACACATGCAAAGAATCAAGATTGTCAATACTGCTGTGGATATTCATTCTGAAGTATGCATATAACAAGTTGAGTTGACATTGTGAGAGTTCATCACTGGAGAAGGTTGGGTTGCTGTGACATATCAAGGGGCCTGATTGGGCTATGTGATGTAGTAGATGTCACCATTTCTAGGGAGGACTTAAGTAGATTAAACTGGCTGTTGTGATATATTTAATCTTTTACATTATGTGCCAGTTCATTGGTATGATTCATAGCTACTGTAGGTGATGTTGTGCCTGAGTTGAGTTTTCCAAGAGAGATGCTCGTTGTTTTCCCTTTTATCAGAACTGCCTTTTGGCTCTCCTCCTTTTCTTTTCCTTATCTATAATATGAAAGTATCATGCTATCATCTCAAATTGTATCTCGGGGATCCTGTGTACTCGCCTGTTATGCTCTCTTGTCTAATCTAACACTAAATTCATACTTTGGTTCAGTTCTATTGATGAATTACCCAAGTTCCGCATCAAGAGTACTGAGGTTAATCTCACTAAAATACTAGAACCTGACAAGAAGTATCCCTTGTGGTCTTTGCACGTTAATTTTATTGCTCATTTTTATTATTATCTTTTTCAATCCTGGGTGTTCATTAGCCTAAGAGTGAATACTCTTTGTGGTGGACCTTTTGCCTAACTGAGTAATGAGGTGCTATAACTTAACAATATTGATTTATTGATGTTGCAACATTTGTTTGTGGCCTGTAACATTAAATACAAACTAAGCATCAATTAAACCTGTGCTTAGGTGTTTCGTGCAAATATTTACATATGTACATATTGCAGTAAATAGTTTAAACATTCACATCTGTGTGTTTTTTTATTAGAATTAATTTTTTTAAAAAAGAACTTGCTTCTGATTCTTGAAGTATCCGCGCGTTTACTCTTGCAAACATGCAAAAAGACAGTAAAGAACACTCAGACAAAAGCAAGAAATCCTTTTCCTTAAATATTCCTTTAAATGTTATTACATTAGAAACAACTTATCCTATTGTTAGATGTGTTGCTCTGAATTTTGATGAGAAGGGTTTCCCACAGAAATGAATACTACATTATTGGTATCATGCTTCTAAAGAGGTTGCTTAAAGGAGGATACCTACTTTATTTGTAATATTGTTAGTAAGGTTGAGCTAGGATCCCCCTGGTGGAGTTGAGGCTTTGATCCTAAAAGTGCAAAACTAAAGATTATTTAAGTTGAAGATCAAGAACTCTGAACATAATTTACAATAGATAAATTATGTTAAGACAAAATCAAGTGTTGAAAAATTCTTATGCGGATAGCATTCAAAAGAGGAGGATTTTGATAGTGAGACATGGTAATCAGTGGCGGTATGGCCAATGCACTTCCATATTTCTTAAGTGAGATTTGGGTTTTGGACTCTGTATTAATATGACCTAGCATATATATTAGCATAATTCAATCAGCATACGTAAGATAACTTAGACACTTTTTGTCTTCCTGGGTATTTAAATATTGGGATCATGATCAAAAAAACATAGTTCTACAATTTTAGACACTGATCATTGATTTTGCACTAGCAGGATTGGAACCCTTCTTATCAGGAGAATATTAGCTAAGATCTAAATATCTCTCTCTCTCTCTCTCTCTCTCTCTCTCTCTCTCTCT
>KE504887.1:618917-665004 GCA_000441515.1 Elaeis oleifera | reverse complement strand
CAACTGTGATGGACACAAAGAACGAGCCTTTCAAAACTTCGCGTGCACGATTCATAGATTCTTAGACATGGTTAACAAAATGTGGTCCTTGGCAACATGCTGATCCATGCATCCTATATTTTTTCATAGATTTTAAGCAATATTTTCCATTCTGTTTCGTTTTCTCTTCTTGAGGTTCACTGACCTTCCTTTTGTACCAAAATAATAAAATAAAATAAATAAAATAAAAATCACACGTCCTGTATATTATGCAAGCTTGGGAAGGTTGATATAAGAGTTTCGTAGGTTAAATCCCTAGAGATGAATATTTCTTCTATTATTTCTTTTGCTGATGGTTAGGTATTGCTCACTCCCCAACGTTGAAGGTTCTGCTCTATTAACAAGCAAAAGACGTATCTGAGAAGTTTTTTCCATCTATAATGGCCTCTAATACATAGAAAACGTCACTAAAATGGGTAAAGGAAACAAAAATTTTAAATAAAAATCACTGATATACATGAACCTGCCACCAGATGCTTCAAATGTCATGAAACACATGTTGAAAAATTATATATTCAGCTTATCAGTGAACAGCTAAATGTCGTGAGATTTAATTGAACAAACTTCTAATTTCTTCTTTCTGACATCAATGTTCTGCGTTGAATTGAGATCAAAGAACGTTGAAACAAAGTCAAACACAATGTACTTACCCTCCAACTTTTTACTCATTGTGGAAGTTGTACAAGTTAGGTGGTTTCTCACTCCAGAGCCCAAACCTGAAAACGGAAATAATCGTCCAACTAGTTAGCAGCACAAATCAAAACCTTAACATTTCAATGAATATGGGCTACAAAAGAGTCAAACCTGAATCCTCCCATCAGCAGAACCTGAAAAGAGCAGTTCTCCATCAGAGTCTGACGCCAGGGTTGTAACCTTTGTGTTTGCCCCTCCACCCACTTTAATTGAGGCAACTCTTGTGAGCCTCTCTCGCAACCAAACTTCAATGATCCCACATTTCGTTCCAGTGAACACAAAATCATTGTTCACAATAATGCACTGTATGTCCAATGCTGTGGAGAATGACCGGACTGGTGTTTTTGTAGACAACGAGAAAGCCTTCAATGCAAACTTACAATAGTAAGTGATGAATACATATAACAGAATTCTGCAACCAATTTAAAGTTCGAAGCATCATTGTTTTTTTATTCTTAGAATCATCATCAGAATACTATTGGTGGCGAAACTCAAAATAAGAATTAATTATCAGAATTTATATATAGGACAATATACCATCCAACAACTTGGCCAGCAGCCATCAACATATTTGGAGCTATCTGTGTAGCTCTACTTTTTGGGAATTTTGCAAAATTGCTTCCTTTATTTGTGTTTTAGTAACTCAGGCCATATTTATGTTGTTGTCTTGTTCCTGTTCTTGTTCTTCTTGTTCCTGATGTTGTTATTGTTCTTGCTGTTAGTGTACAATGTTTTTTTAAATTTATTTTATTTATTTTCCAGAAATGGGCCAAGTTGAAACTTTCGGGTGCTTTAAACTACGGAGAACTTCAGCCATTTAATGTAAAAATTATGTATGTGCATTCACCACTCAACAGAAATGTGCATTCTCACAAATAAAGTGGCCTGAATTTGCAAGAAAGAAATTTAGCTGCTTTTGGGGAATTTCCCTTTTATTTCGGGAGATTCAGCAGCTAACATGATGGTGGCTGATGGATAATTTAATTATGGAAGTATGTGCATGATAATTTTGCAAATAGAGCAGATCTACCAGATACAATTGGATGTTATAATCATATACTTGCTAGCTTAAGCAAGTAAAATGACAGTCGTTTATCAGACAACCACCTAAAACACACCTTGCCAGCTGTCCCATCAACAGAAGATCCACCAGCGAAGAGAATATCATCTTGAATGAACAAGGCATGAATACTCTGCTTGCCAAGCAGTTTCTTGTCCCGGAATAAAATGTATTTGATCTGCATTTGCGCAGATCTACTTCCTGCACATACATCCATCAACTAGTTCAGCACAAGTACAATTAAAATCTTGATAGCTTCATACTCCATAGATAACAATATTTGCCATTATATATGTGTAAAATGGAATCTAGTAGATGCGATTATATGCTCATTAGGAGTGCACAAAATGGACATATAAATTTACACTGCAAACACTCAACCTGTTGGCACCCTCTTCGCAAGGGTGAGATCCAGGTTTCAAATACTAGTGATGGCATCCTGAGAAAAGGAGGAGGTTTGTGGGTTGGTGTGGTTTGTGGGCAGGTATATCACAAATAACAGGGTGCTACATTTGACTATGATAACACAGACAAGTATGAAAGTAAATTCAAGAAGAACCTGGATGCTGTAGCCAGAGCACCCACAGTACAGACTGTCTTCCATTATGGCTAAGCATTTGACATTTTTGTTGAAATTTACATGCTTTGGAGATCCATTCCAGTCATAAACCTGCAAATCGCGATTACTATTAAGGGTACTCAACCATGCTTGCCACAATATATTGAAATGCCATCAAGAGCACTGACCTTAGCACCCGTTCCTTGAGATGTAAAACATAGAAGGTTAGCGTTAGCGGCTAAGCAATTGACTGTATCTTTAGTGTCATGAATCTGAACAGGATGGATTTCATCTGGCCTGATTGCCCAAACCTATAGGTAAGACAGATATTTAGAGACTTTTTGTAAACCATGCATGCATCAAACTTGGTATCAAAATTTTAGTGGAGAAAACAGTTTTTAGCAACAGTACATGTCTGTCTACCATTAGATTAGTTGGGTCTTGTAAGGGCTGTTGGTTAAAAGCTGTTGCATTGACCAACATCAAGTATGAGTGAATTTGAATTCAATCATCATTATACCTCATTCAAATCATGCTAGATTTAATTCATAAATAAACAGTTTTCACTATATTCAGTTCATGCAAATTTCTTGGCATCTAACTTACAAGGAACTATCTAACTATTGTCCAAGGCATTAAAAATTCTCAACAAATTTAGTAACTTCCTAGTTGAACTTTGCACCTGATCAGTTTCAAGTTCACCATGGAGTAAATGGCATGATACAGGGATCTGGCCATGGCCAAGAAGGTTCCAGATGAAATCCTAGGAAGAAATTTGCTTATATTATCCCTTAGTTGGCGCAAATTCCTACAAGGATAATTCTCTAAAGCCCAACTGGCATTGGAACAAGAGAAGACAAATAACAGAGTCGCCAGAAAATATCTAAGCATGTGATCCTCCCAGCTTAAGAAGAAATTTACACATTTGTGTACTTCTGCAAACTTTGAATAATATTCTGTTTAACTGTTATGTGCTGATTAGCATCATATTAGATGAAATCCTTTGAAGACTAAGATAATAGATTTTTCTTCTCATAATTTTGGGGAGCAGTATTTCAGTATCAATGAAATTAACATGGAACTAAAGTGGAAGTAGCTTTTTGTTAATAAAATATCTTAATATTTACTTAAATGACATTCATGTAAATAAGATTTATCTTTAGCAGAAGATAGGATTTATCCTATCAACTTATTGATTCAACCAACCTTCTTAAGTGAACCAACATAACCAGCCTGTAATTGAATTCAAAGGATTATGATCCATAGAGAAAATAGATAAAGGGAGAGTGCAGACCATTTTGAATGAGGAGGAGATAGATGATGATGATATTGGATAAGAAGTTGAGGGTTTGGTTTGCAACATAAAGTAATTGAGTTTACATTTGGTGTTTATGAATCTTGTAGTCCGTTCTAAGCTTCTCTTCTTTTCAAATTTGAAACAATATGGCCTTTCCAAAATTTTTTCTCTATAGGCACCTTTACCAATCATCCTAAGCAAGGTCTACTGAACTATACTGAATCGGCCAATTCCAATCATGCTGAACCAGACTAGTCAGTTACCAGCATGACTCAAGGCATCAGTTTGAAATGTAAGCACGGTAATGTGTTGGAGCTCCTATGGAGGAAGAGGGAGGGAGAGAGAGAGGGTGGGAGAGGGAGGAAGAAGAGAAGGAGGGCGAGGGAGGGAGGGAGGGCTCAAATGCCCTCATCAAAATAGAGGATCTCCTTTTTTGTTTCGAAACACGGGACCCTATTTTTTTTGCTGATTTCAATTCAAAATCGCCTGGAAAAGAAAAAAGGGGGCCCAACTCTCCCTGTGTTGTAATGCCTCCGGAATGGACGGTACGAACTTATGCTATGCTGAATCATTCCCCAGCCGGTACTCCTTCCGATACCGATTCAGCAAACCTTGATCCTCACTTTAAGTTTGTGTTTTTAATACTTGTAATAAATTCCAAGTCTAGATGCTGTTTTAAACTATAACCACCAATTTGAAGGTGATGTGTTGTTTTAAAGTTAAAATTTAGGATGATATTCAAAGGTGGCGGTTTATTATTGAAAATTTGGACACCATGAGTGGCTTTAGCCTATGATTTCTAGCCTATGGTTACGTGCAAAGATCTTGACTTAATCTTCTTTAGAAATTTGATTTCTAAGTTACTTTGAAATCATGTTTTGATTTATTATTTGAAATTATGAAATTAGGAGTTTTTCAAATTGATATTTTTGAGCTTTTGTGTATGTCTATTAACCTTAGATTATGTTCTTATGGTAACCTCTTCTACATCTATTTATTTTCATTTGAGTTTTTGAATAAATGTGCCATACAACATTTGTGAAATTCTTTCAAATATAAAGAAATAATATTATATTCAAATACATATGCCGACCTATATCTACATAGTATCTTTGGCTTCAATAATATTGTTGATGAGGATGGGTGTGGACTTTTGTCCAAGTGGTATAAGTGAACCTCAATGATACATGTAGCCTTATCCGGTGCATATGTTTGTACATCCATACGTATGTACGTGTGAATGTGTGTATGTATGTATGTACATATGTATATATGTATATACATACATATTTACATATATATGTATGTATATATGTATGTCTGTATGTACATACATATGTATGTACACATGTTCATACATATGTATGTACATAGATTACGTTTATGTATGCATGTGTATATAAGCTGGGTTCATTTGCAAGAGCAGTAATAATTTATGTGGCCCCAAAATGCAAGTAAATCTTTATAAGAATTGTGATCTTACCGAACCATTTGAACTATCTTATGAACTTTTGTAAGAAATTTGCTTTTATAGGAATTATATGAACTATTTTGTTTTTGAAGTCCTTGCAAAGTTATGTTTTGACCATTTCCTTGTAGATTTTTTATTTTTGCATTTTACTATAAGTGCACCTACACTTGAGCTTTCCACTTAATTCATGTCTTACATTTCAAAAGTCATTATTTTCAATTGGAACTAAATTCTTTTGACCATGCAAAATTTAACAAGATATGTAGCTCAGTTTAACCTATCAGACAATCTTTTTGAAGAAATTAATGAGAGTAAACAAGACCCTTCTGAAAGAAAGAGGACTCAATGTTTTGATGTTGCTTTTTGAAACTAGTGATTACTGAATTAACACCTATAAAATGATGATTTGTGCTTTGTTTATATTTTGAGGTATAGTTTTACGTGAAATAAATTATCTTCAAAGCTTTGTAACCGGATTTTATTTAAGATTATGTTTTCTGATATATCTTTAGTTATGTTCTATTCAATTATATATTGTCTCTCTTCAGCATGGTTTAACATTTGATGTTATTTGAGAGCAACTATGATAATATCAACATGGCATTTGAGTAAGCTCATCTCAGGCCATGACATTAATAATAGCTAAGTTTGCTGGTCCACATTATCAGAGCCTTGTCTTCACTTCCAATTGAGATTTTTTATTGGTGATCAAAAGATTTACATCCAGTAAACCCAGATAAGCATCTTCTATCATGCCCCTTGCACTCCCATGAATTAGAGAAAGGTGCATGGTACTTCAAACCAGACTAAATGCATTAGCTCTTGTAAAAAAAGTGGGTATGATTATACAGGATGCCCAGAACTGATTTGGCTGAATTAGAAGAGAAGCAGATCTATATAAATTGCAGGCTGATCTTGGTAAAGAATAGTTTATAAGCAAATTAAAGAATATGGGATCAAGGATTGATACTTTGATTCTTGATTAGAGAACTTGAATAAGAAACAAATTTTTCATTCAAATCAGGAACTTATGATGATGGCTATCACATACTTCATTTGTCCTTGTTTATTGTTGGAAGGTAATGTTTTTAGGCTAGTGGACAAAGCATATGAAATTTGAGATACTTTCTGCCTACCATGCCTGTTGGGGTCAATTCCTACATGGAGAGTCCAAGTTTGGGCCCAGCAATGATTACCAGAGTAGCCAGCAGCAGTAGGCAGATCACTATATATGGAAACTGCTACAGCAAATGGAAGAGGATTGCCGATACTAAAGCTTGTGTTCAGATTGCTGGGGAAACAAATCTGAAGTTTCAATGCAATGTTTTTCTGCCCTAATTTTCACAGAACACCACAACTGGAATTTTATTATGCGCTAAAGAAACCTGGAATAAAATATGAGCTACAAGTTGAGCACCACTCCTTTTTTTACCTTGCGCACATAACCACATATTTTAATCAGCTTTCTTGCATCCCTATGTACTGTAGTACATCAGTAAGTCACAAAAAAGTTTCTGTGCCACAACATTCAAAAGAATCTGTGCAATTCATTGCGTCAATGCAATTAACAGGGCCTTGGTCAAATCAGAAAGCGCCAAGCTAGCGTTATGTTGGCATGAGGAACTTCGTGTGACTGGCTGGGACCATGTAGCATTTTCTTCTTGATAACAAGTCATATAAGGAATCATCTTCTTCCTTTAAAATAGATAGTGACACCAATACCGAGGTCTTACTGTCTTACTAAAACAAGCCTGATAACAAATCATTTTGGCAAAAAATCAAAATTTTACAATGCAACAACGTCATGCTTCTTGTTTCTCCAAAACTGGTACTTCTTATATGAATACATCTTCAGAAAAGCATTTATGCAAATTCCAGAATTTAGTTTATGAAGTTTTTTTTTAATTTTGATGCATAGTTCCCCCTCCAATTTGACTCTTATCAAGTGGCATTTTAAATTCCCTAAAATCAGTGGATTTATAAGTTGGAGCATGAATGGGTACTTACTCGAATTGTTTTATCATGTGAGCCACTATAAAGCTTGTCTCCTGAGGATGGAATATAGAGGCATGTGACCGCCTTTGAGTGTGCACGGACTTCCTGGATCAATTTCAAAACCCTCCTACCAGTTTCCCACACCTAGGATACAAAACATGAAAGCTCATTGAGCATGGAAATCATCCAACTGAAATCCTATTAACCTTTCATCTCTTCCATGTTAATCTAGTAAACATTTTTATTGATCAAATTAAGTGTTATTAGTTCACCAATAAGATAAAGTGAACCTGTTGCCAATTTAAGAAAGTTACCAAATAACATAAAAGAAGAAGCATGGATTCGCTAAACATAATTATTTAAAAAGAAGAAGAAGAAGAAGTAGCAACAAAATGTAGACATTGTGTATACTAGTAGACATGTGCTAAGAGAGAACCTTAATAGTTCCATCAGCGTGGCTGCTAAAAGCCGACCTTTTGAATATATCAATGATTGAACTTCACCATTAGCAATGGAATCAATCTCAAATAGCTCAGTGCAAGAAAAGAACTCTGTCTGAAAAACAAGAGGCTTAGCTAAAGTAGAGCATTATGTTGCACTTGATTAAAAGAATTTCAGAAAACACATGTTGTTCACTCACCGTGTCAACAGATGGTATGTTCATTATTGCTCTCAACAAATCTGCAACTGCTGATGAATGCCTCTTGAGCTTCCTCAAGGGCTTGCAAATTTCTGTGGCATATATCTCAAATTTCTTAAGAGAATCTGAGATAATGTTATGGAACTGTCACAATTACTGTTGAGGATGGCAAACAGTAGAAAGTACCTTAAAAGAAATTGTCTTTTAAAAAAATTAAATATTTAAATAATTTTTTTTTCACCTGAATCAATTATAAAGCTTTTAAAGCCAAGGTGGCGAGAACCTTCTCTTCAAGGTTCCTCGATGAATGGAGGACATTAACGAATTGATCAAGAAACAATTGGCTGCAATTGTTCTTATACCAGTATCAGGAAGACAACTGAGCATGTATGCGAGCCATGTAGCAATGATAAGGCATTTTTTTGTCATCTCCAAAGAATTGCTTGTAAGACATTCACCTAAAGCTTCAAAAATGGCTCCATTATCATGATGACAAAGAACAAATGCTACTCGTTTCTCCCAAGCATTCGTTGCTTTCTCTTCCTCTTCCTACAACAATATGTCACAGACTAGTGATGACTGAAGCTAACCAAAAAAAAAGGAACAGTAAGGCTCTAAAAGAAGCAAATAGTTTCGAAGAAGAATCAAGGGGACTACACCATCATCTCCACCATGTCAACAGATGCATCATCTAGAGTTTGTATCTTCTCTTCCTTCACTGATGTATCATAGGGATTATTAACTCCCGCAACCTTGAGTAACCATGCTTCAATAAGAGGCTTCCCTGAATTTAACCTCCCAGGAAGAGAAGTTAGCATATCTAGAGCCATGCTCTGACAAATGGGAAAGTCTTTCCTTTTAAGAGCTTCAATTATTGCATCAATGGCTTCTTCTCGGTATATGCTTGTCTTTCGAGGTTCAATCTGAAAACCATAGTAATTGGAGTGAAAAATCAATTCAGCAGACTTTTAACATGCAAGTTAGTTGCATATATCTTATTATTTGGCTTATTCAAGAAATTGAAGCAGACCAAAAGATCAAGCTGGAGAAGAAGACTGGCAACTACAGGTTGCTGCTCTATTGATGCCATCTGAAGGTAGACCAGAAAGGTGTGCATTGTACTAAATGCTCCCTCATCTTTGATGATCTGCAAAATCTGATTGCAGATTGTTCTCCTGAAGCAGCAAAAAAGAAACGATATTAATGCTATGGAGAGTATCCACAAGTTAAAATAGAGAGAAAAATAGAGAGGATAGTGCAATAGAGTATAAATCATTTTGATACACACATGAATAATGAAAAGAAGGCAAAAAGATACATATATAAATATGATGGGTTAACTATCCAAGCAATACTTAAAATCAGAGTATTGTTTTCAAAAATTTTCTATCTTGTACATTATCTACAAAACTTTTAAATATTATAACAGAATGAAAATTTTGAACAAATACATGCTTTAGGCCAGATGGTTTTATCTTTGAGATGGCAATCGTGTTTAACAATACAGAGAAAAAAGTTATCTTATATCTGTCTTTACATTAAGAATCAAAGTATGTGGCAGTGGGGAGAAGACTTCAAAATCAGTCCATGAAGCCCAAATCCAAACGTTGAAAAATGCAGTTTTAGGAGATCTGAAATTTACATCAGTAGAACAAAACAAGCATAAAACAGAATTTGAGCAAACAAATTCTAATATATCATTCATAAGGACCACAATTAGAAATGTGCAGAGGCCCGGTGTATAAGAACACACCTGTTCAAACAAACTAGCTCTGAGATAAAATCAATGCATATGCTTTTTGTGCTCTCATCTCCAGCATGAAACAATTCAAGCACTGGAGCTAATTCGACTCTATTTGTTATTAGATTTCTGCAGCCCTTATCAGCACGCATACAGCTTAGAAGTATCGATACAATGGAAACACGTCCTTCAGTTTGATCCATGCACTTGATCAGAGCAGGAAGGCCATTTGCTGCAATAACACTTAAAGCATTACATGACCGGCTATTCTCATCTCCACCTAACAGGATCTGCTGTAGTATTATTACTGCAGCACTGTTGGGCTCCAATACCAAGCAGAAGTCATCCATCTGTTCATTTTTTTCCATTATTAACTGAACTAGGGATGGTATGAGGTTGTGACTCACAAGCTGGGAGTATGGTGGCATCAGCTGGCAGATAAGAACAGCAGCTTCAGCCAAGCCATTAATAAGCAAGACAGCCAAGCAATCAAAATTAGTGTCTACACTGCTGAGCATTTCACCTACAGTTTCATCTACAAAAACAAGTTCTGACAGAACATAGATGGATGCTCGAAGAGCCTCTCTGTTGGTCGAAGCTGATAGTATTTCAACAAAGCCATTAATAATTTTGGATTGGACAAATAAGCATGAATCCCTGGGTCAGTCCTTGAATCCTTCCATATCCTTGCTATTGTCAAAACAGCTTCTTCGCATTCTTGCAAGTCCTCAAAAGTGCATAGACGCAAGGTATATGGCTTTAGCCCATTTATAATTGTTTTGCTCGCAGCTTGAGATATTACGCTAGTTGGAGATGTAGCGAGTGCTGCTCTTGTAAATTGTTTGCACCTTCTCTCATTGTTTTTAGTATTCAGTCTTGTTTGAGCAAGAGGAAGACTAAGATTTGCTGAGGTTTTTGGCTCCAAAAAAATTCCATGGAAGAGATTGGACTGACGGAAGCACTTGTGGTCTCAGAGTGACAGAATTCTTGGGCAATATCAGGGTTTTGTTCCATCCATGATGCAATGAGTCGCTTCAGAACATAGTTGGTTTTAGGTAGAATAGTTGAAGAGAGAAGCTGACGAGTGATAGGACATGTCTTATTTCCTCTCTTTATCCATTCTTGAATTGCTCGTCTCTCAAATGTTTGACCTGTCTCCAGAGTAACTGGATCGCTGAAAAGCTGGCCTGTTATAGGGCAAACAAAGTCCTTTGGTGGTCTTGCTCTGTGCATCAAACTATCAGATGAGTGAAGAGAACTGCTGCATCGGCTCATATCATCTTCACTCTCAATATGATGACTGCAAATTTCAAAATAAAGTGCATTAGCCATATACTTATAAATGATGATGAACCTGTTAAGATAATTTGTATTACTTGTTTGACTTAGCTACCTGTCATTCGGTAGATGGCTACTTTTACTCGCATATGCATCGGCTATGCTACGTGTGCCACTGAAGTTGTTCCTGCAACTTCCCGCAGTTTCTGAATTCAAAGCATAGGATGCAAAAAGCCAAACCTTATAAACCCAGACTTCAATAATGAAAAAATAAAAGATGGAACAAGACTTCCAGTAACAATGACACAAAGTCAATACCCCTTCATCGTCAGAGCCAATTGAACTAATGTTCAGGTCACTGAAATAATGTGGAGATGGTGATCCTGTTGGGGAATGACCAGACTGGAAACGGAGTGGTTTGGGTTCTTTTGCAGGTTTTGGAGACAAAAACTCTGGAGTAGATTTCGAGGAATCCAGAGGGGAGATCATCTTAGGGGAAGGATTTGTAACACGACTGGATGAAAGGCGGAGGAGTTGCTCTGGTTCCTTTTCAGAAGAGAAGAGTGGTTTTGGAGATGAAACTTTAGGGGAAAGTGATTTGGGGGAATCTGCAGGAGAATAACTCTTCAGAAATGTGGATCGATCCTTCATTCTAGATGAAAGAAACTTTGATAAACTTCCATAGTCAACCTTTTGCCTCATGCTATTTAGAGCTAATTGTTGATCAATCATTATTTCAGAATCTCTACTAACATCACCGCCATCAGAATCATTGTCAGCTTCATTTCTTCAAGCAAGGCACCCTAGCAATGAATGATGGAAATTTCAATTTGCAATACCCACAGATGCTAGAGAGAAGATATCTATTTGATAATAAAAGATGAAACGTTTGGAGCAAGAATTATGAGCATTACATTGATGACCTGTCCACTTGATTTTTCCAGTTTCTGAGCAGAGCTTGGGTTTACACTCATTCTGTAGAAACGCCAATAGACAAATAAAGACGATGGAAAAACAGAGAATTGTTTGATTGCATTTGCACAATACATCACCAATTTAAAACTGGAATGAGGAGGTACCATGTAACGACTAGAAAGTTTTCATCTGAATAAATAAAATCATATGAACAAGGACTACAATGCCGCCATTTTACAATGAAATGCATCAACAAATACTAATTTCAAACATTCCATGATTGGAATTGAGCTAGTATTGAGAAACTATATCATGTAACACCACACCAATGCATGCAAATCCATTCAAGAGTGCGATTTACTTGTACCGTTAAATTCTCTTTCTTACCATTCAAATTGAAGAGATTAAACTTGGAGCACTTAGCTTGACACTACCAACCCGATGGATGAATTGGAGACATGTGAATATATGGTAGCTCAAATGATCAAATGAATATCTCATTGCAAGATTGCAGCCAGCATCTCTTCTTCCTGGGATGCAATGGACATGTGGCACTGGATTGTACCATCACAGACCACATGTCTAATATTCAGCAAGTTCCCATTGCGCTAAAACAATGTCAAGTTCAGCTGCTATAGGTCTCTTTACGTACGGATATTTGGGAGCTGCCAATTATATAAGGCTTGATGGTAAAGCTCAACAAATTTCAAAGTACACAACCTCAACTGTTCTCGTACAAATACGTGATAGTTTTCTAAACAAAATTCACACCATTGATCATGATATGTGATGTCTAATTAACTAAAACCAAAATCCATGTTTTTCAAGGTTTCTTGCTTGTATCTCAAGTGGATATGTATATGGGCTCAATGCATTTAAATTGGACTAGACTATGCCTCTTATTTATCCTCGGCAAAAGAACCTTAGGTCTATGTATTTGCTGCAACCCTTTGAAATCATGAAGAATTGCATTAAAATAAGAAAGAAAGAAATCATGAAGAATTTTAATATCTCATTTCTTCTTCTATCAGTTGCTTAAGAGACGGTCACGAGGCAGGTGTGGAACCTTTGAAAAAAAAAGGATGGATTTGAATATCTCTGTAGCAAAAGGCTAAACATACTCGTCACTGCCAAGACAGGGGACGCCTCCATCCTCGTCGTCTCTGTTCTTGAGAACAGGAGAGAAACCCGCGTTCTTGGGCAAGATGGGCCCGAACTTGACGTAATCGGGGATCGAACGGCTGACCTCATGCAGAGGCGTCATCGGGGGCTCCGCGATCGGTGGCAGGACCGGCGCCCCCTTCCTCCCGGTCGCTGCAGCCGCCGGATCTTGACTGAGGACATCCTTGTAGTACCTGGCGTACATCCTCGTGCTGTGGTCCAGCGCTTCCCCATACCGCTTCTCCAGCTCCCTCAGATTCTCCTCCTTGTCCGGCCTCACCGAGAGCACCAGCGACTCGTGGAATAGCTGGTCGTCGAGCTCGGCCGTCAGCGAGAGGTCGCCGGCGTCCGGGATGGCTTCCACCACGATCCGGTGGCGGGCCTCGACGTACCACCGACGATGGAGGCCATGTGGGGGAGGAAGAGCACCTCCCATAGCTCCGGGGCGAAGTCGATGCGGGCAAAGAAGGGTCGACGTCGAACATCTCCAGGGCGTGGAGGCGGAGCCCCGGGAGTCGCCGCGGAGGCGGGCGAGGTAGGCGAGGTGGAGGTGGGCCCAGGCGGACAGGTACGAGTTGGGGACGCCGGCTGTGGCCTGGGCAGGGTCGAGGAGCGCGCAAACCTGGAGCATCCGCTCGGCGTGGCCGAGGCGAGCGAGCTTGGCCTCTGGGTTGGATGTGGCGATGGCCTCCTCGAGGGCGTCGATGCCCAGTCGAGGTTCGCAAGGACGGCCTGGTCGGAGTAGCGGACCTCGGGGGCGGCGGCGGAGGAGGGGGAGGCGCGGCCCTCGGCGGCGAGGCGCTCGGCGCACTGCTCCTTGTGGTGGGCCCGGCGGTCGCGGTCGATGAGGCGGTCCTGGACGAAGCTGCCGACGGTGGAGGTGAGAAAGCGGGCCAGCTCCTTCCCTCCACTGGGATCCGCTGGTTTCGAGCCATTCCCGAATTCGACGTTAGGCCGTAAAGAATGGCGGGGCGAGACGGATAGCATTGATGGGTTTGGTTTTGCGGAGTTTTCGAGCGCGAAAGATCGAAGCGAAGGAGGGAGAGGACGGCAGTTGTGGGATTGAACGGAAGAAGGCGAGGAAGGGTAAAGAATGCATTGCCGGCTTCGTTAGGTTGGTGCTGGTTGTCAATGACGATGGCGGTAGGGAAGGTCGAAGTCGCGGCTCGGAGGGCGAGAGTCAGGTGCTCCGTGGTAGTGATTTTGTTTTGAGGCTCAATTGGCAACGAGACAAGCAACCGGCTGACCACCTTATTTCAGGGTGTTTCGATCCAATCAGATGTTACGTGGTTACGTACTTAACTACATGGTTGAAGCGGGACATTGTAACGTGGGCCTCGTTTAATGAATTCTAAAAGCGGGATGACGCGGCTATTTAGATGCTTCTTTTGTCTGTTGTCAGGGTTTGAAAGTTTAGGAGCAACTCAAATTTGTTTGTTCTCCGGATGACAAATATTTTTTCTTTTTTTCTTTTCCTTTAAAGGGACTAAATAGACGGCTGTTTCCATTTGTTCTCCTTGCTTGCCACGTCCAGGTGAATGGTGGTGAAGCTATGTGAACACAAAAGAGTATGGTAATATAAAATCCTGGCGAAACGACATTCTTGGCGGGGAGTTTGCGAAGAGAGGTTGGTAAAGATGGACTTTGCATGGTAAGTCTCCTCTGATACGATACTTCCTCTTAAACGGACAAATGCTACGAGAGAGAATATTTCGATTCTTGATGGACCACGGATTGATCGATCGGATGAGCGTGTATCTCCTGCTCTTATACATTCTAAGTTGCCCGTTGATGGATGATAGCGTAGTGGACACAAAAGAGTATGGTAATATAAAATCCTGGAGAAACAACATTCTTGGCGGAGACTTTGCGAAGAGAGGTTGGTAAAGATGGACTTTGCATGGTAAGTCTCCTCTGATACGATACTTCCTCTTAAACGGACAAATGCTACGAGAGAGAATATTCGATTCTTGATGGACCACGGATTGATCGATCGGATGAGCGTGTATCTCCTGCTCTTATACATTCTAAGTTGCCCGTTGATGGATGATAGCGTAGTGGCAGAGGGTATAAAGAGGCTTTACTTCTGCAAGAGAGGTCTTTGCGCTAAACTATAAGCCTAAGCCCTACAACCGTCCGGCATCAGTTCCCACTTTAAAAACTTCCCATCACCAATTCCTTTGTACCTCACCAATCCGCGACTACCACAGGGAACCGGTGCTGGGAGTGGGGAGTAGACTGGTGTTGTGAAGCAACACGAGCTCCAACTAATGGACTCTATCACTCTAGATGTTAATGTAATTGATGCTCTTCGTGGAATCTTTATATGGGGTCTATCATAGTAACTTCTTGTGATCTTCTGATTAAAGCTAAGAGGGAAAAATTGGACATGACTAACTACCCGAAAACTTATGTTGGCAATTTTGGAAAACTTTTTCTTAAGAGCATTGCAATGGCAATTTCTAAAGAATGAAATACAATTCGTTAAGCCTCATATTTATCCCCTAATATCATTCATGGAAACAATAATAGGAATATGAAAATTTAGATTTTGTTATAATTTATCTTGAAATATAATGTTTAGAAAAACTCTGCACAAAAATAATAATAAAACCTGATCGCTCAGGTATGCCTTTTGCAACAAATAAAGCATGTCATAACACAATGTTATATGGGCAAAATGAGCCATTTCGCAGTAACCATGTCAAAATTAATACATCAGCAGTGTAAGAAAGATGTTTGCGTAAATGCTGATGTGTGGGAGAAGGAATGTGAATGATTGAGAACCCCCGGGGAACAATTAAAGCTCTTTCAATTGCGTGAAGTCAGCATCAAAGGGCATATCCTTCCAGAGAATTACAAGTGGAGGTTGGCCGATCGTGTATTATAAAACAAAAAGGAAACCCTTCATTAAAATCCCTTGCAAGTGTTAAATTTTTAATTTCTTGCGTATCCTTGATTATGTTAGTTATGAGAACTAATCTTTGCTGTAATGGAGATGGAACATTTGATTCTGTTCTCTTTTAACTTTAATTCGCTTAGCTTCAACGGGTTGAATTTAAAAAAAAAAATCAGTGCTTTTGCCATTTTCTACTGTATCCTTTTGTTAATTTCTTTCCAATCCAATCTGGTAACTGTAGCAGCCTTAATAGTGCTCATGTGCAACAATTTAAGATTTCGGAGAATTTTGATAGTTTTTAGGCTCATGAATACCTCTTCGCAGAGGATGGTACCAATATCGAAGCCAAACAATAGCCAGATAAATTCGTGATTGCTAGAGAAAGAATGAGAAATGATCATTCTATATATTAGCAACATCAGCATGAAGTATTAATCAAACTAAGAGCACGCTAGCTAGGAAGGTCCGAGCCCATTTTGCTATACAAGCTACCACTAAGCATCTGCACTCAAGTACTGGCAGCTTATAACAAATTGATCACAAAAGCATCTACAGGGGTGTAGATGGCAATCTAATTGAATCCCATCAAAAAGAGAAATTATTAGTTGGATGGATGAGGTCCACTAATTCAGATCAGTATAAGCAAAAGGCAACATGAAGGTCCTAAGAACCTTCGGCTCTCTTTCCTCCTCTCTTTTTTGCCCTTTATGCTGCCTTTTGGTTGGATTGGTCCATTGCTAAACTGTTGGATCTAATCCAGCTCATAATTTCTCCATTTAAAAATTTGTAATTGGATTTTTGATCGGACTAATCCCATGATCAAGAAATTATTCTCTCTATTGCATTCTCCATATGTATGCAGCCAATAAAGAATGCTAGTTTCTATGGACCTGGTTTATCAAATATGTATCTTGATGCATTATTATAGAAATATATGGTTGTGATTGGCTGCCTGCACATGTCGGCAATGCATGCGCTTTGCATCATGCCATGCGAATAAATAAGTGGCAAGTGGTCGCAGCATCTTCGGCGGTAACTGGACCGCACTAGACCTGGTTACGGGATCGTCCTTTTCAACCTTATTCCTTCCCAGATCGTGACACGTTTCGCAAGCCACGTACCAGATCCGACTTGACCTGGCATCTCGCGCCCAAGAGGCCTTTATATGCAGAACCCTTAGCCCGACAACCCCAACGAGCCCCAGGAACGTGAGAAGAGGGGGAGGAAGAGAGCAAAAGCCAGAAACCTTGTTACCCCTCCATCCGCCCATCGAGCTAGCGATGACTTCTAACCCGAGAGTGTACTTGGACATAACGATCGGTGGGGCCCTCGCTGGGCGGATCGTGGTGGAGCTGTTCGCCGACGTGACGCCGAAGACGGCGGAGAACTTCCGGGCGCTGTGCACGGGGGAGAATGGGTTCGGGCGGTCGGGGAAGCGGCTCCACTACAAGGGGTCGACCTTCCACCGGGTAATCCCGGGGTTCATGTGCCAGGGAGGTGACTTCACTGCGGGAACGGGACCGGCGGGGAGTCCATCTACGGGGCCAAGTTCGCGGACGAGGACTTCGTGCGCAAGCACACGGGGCCCGGGGTGGTGTCCATGGCCAACTCGGGGCCCAACACCAACGGCTCCCAGTTCTTCATCTGCATGGCGAAAACCCCCTGGCTCGACGGCAGGCATGTCGTCTTCGGCCAAGTCGTCGAGGGGATGGACGTCGTCACAGCTATCGAGAAGGTGGGCTCCGCGGGGGGAAGGACATCGAAGACCGTCACCATCGCCGACTGCGGCCAGCTCTCTTAGGCCCAACGTTCGTCGGTGGCGGTGCCTTTAGCTTTCTTCTCTGGATATATATCGAATAACGGATTGGTGTGTCGGAATCCTCTTTCCGATCACATGGTTGGAGGGGTTTATTCCGATCTTTAATGTATCATGCTTCTGCTTGGTTTTGGTTGAATCTATGAATGCTCTGGTTTTGGAGTTTGTGTTCATCTTCAAGATATCTAGTTTGTGGTGGTGAAAGAGAATCATAGAATCGGATTTTACATGTAAGGTAATGTGGCTTTTTTTTTTTTGTTGTTGTTGTTGACACCGGTCCTGCAATGCGTCCGTGGATGGCCACCATCACAGGATGGATGAGTACATCACAAAATGTGCACAATGGGCATCGCACCATCCGTGCTCATGCACCGTCATCCATCCTACGATGGATGCCATCCATGGGTGCACCGTATTCTGCAGTGCTGCGTGGGCACCGCAGGATCCTTCACCCTTTACTTCCCTTTTGGTTGACATGTTGTGGCCCTTCTGTGAGCAGGTATTAGGTGCGTGGTACGTAGGGTTTGACAGGCTGAACTAAGATTAGTTCTAGTTCCGGGGAAAACAAAAATCTCGAATGATGTTGGCCGCTAAAATTTGATGGACGCTCAAAACTATTTTTTACTTCATTCTAGTATGGTTGTTGTCAGCAACATCACGTTTTTACAGTAATGGTAACTAATTGGATACGAATCACATAGATCATTATTTATTTTCAGATCCTATTTGATTAAATTTTAAAATATCATAAAATATTTTTAAATTTAAAAATATTTTAGAGTGATACAGTGATGTTTGATAAAAATATCGGAAAACTATTTTGATTTTGTCGGAAAGCTTAAAAGATCTACTTAAGAAAAACTGTATTTTAAAATTTTTCGAAAATACTTTTGACTAATGTCGGAGAGCTGTTTATTTTTCCAAAGCACTTTACCAATATAGTTACCAAACAGCAAATAACTTTTGTAAAAGCTCTACTTTCAAAAGTTCCACTTCTCAAAAACTCTACTTCCAAAAGCTTCAAAATCTCTACTCCAACAGCAATCTCAAACAGGACCTCAGTCCGTACTTACGTTGTAGTGAGCCAAGATGCATAGTCTCATAGCGAGATGGAATAGATAGAATTAAATGGGGTTGGTAGAGTTAAACTAAGAAGGACGAATAAATAGGGTTGGATAAAATTACAAATTTATAATTTTATACATATAAATTATTTTTTTTGTTCCAAAAGAAATTTTGTAAATATATACTATCGGAAATGATGAAAGTCACAGCTTATTGGGAGTTTGAATAGCAGGACCAATGGAGAGACAAGGAATTGAAGAACCGTCAATTGCTCAAGAGAACATACTTAGACTTATGGTTTAGTCCATTATCGTTATTGTGGATAGAGAGATGTCAAAGAAGTATCTTTCTAGCCTAGCATTGAATCCTCCTTGATGAATCGATTAAAAAATCTCATCTTCAGCAATTGTTAGTCTTTTCTCTAGATCATATATATTGCAGTTTTGATTTGTCTTTCATTCCCTCCTACCTCGAGAAAAGAAAGAGAACTACTTGCTGCCAATGGAGATTCAAAAGACATTTGCTTCTCTATAATCTATTGGTCAATCAATGGATGAATACTGCACTAAGGAACTAGATGGAGATTCGAGATTGAAAAAATGTTCATGAGGTAGTAGCATAAAAATGCTGGGTTAACTGCTCTCGGTGATGAGGTGGAATGAGATGCTGAGAGTTATAGATGGATTGAGAGGGGAGCAGATGTGTGGGCTAGTTTAATCTTTATGCTCCTATCTTCTCAGGCAATAGATGTTGGCATTAGACAGAACTGATAGGATAAGCCAATATTGAGATATGCTCGACCCTGCTGCCTTCCCAACCCACCACATTATGGATGGAGCATTAGCTATTCATTCTTTCCAACCTATCAAATATTTATCTATCTATCCATACATATATTAGGTGTGGGATGAGATTTTGTATTAATTGTACATGCTTTGGATCAATTGCCGGTCGGATAAAATTTATACCATCCGAATTGAGCCAGGTTAGATATTCGATGGACGGGATAAATTGTCATCCCTATACCTGTGCACTAGATTTAGAATATATATATTAAAAAAAAAATCCAATCTTTTTAGGTGCAAGCATACTTGGCTAGACCTTCAGCTGGAAGATAGCCTAAATGATTGTTTAATTTTTAATAAAACATATATTTAATTATAAATCTCGCTCAGAAGCATTTGGTCTGCTTTTTGTGGCCTTCGCGGCAAAACACTACCATGGAATTCTTTCACCGAAAGCCAAATACAGGATAATCAGGGCAAACTACTCTTTCCTTTCGGCCGAATATTCTTTTTTTTTTTTTTTTGTAAGGAGATATAATGGTCGTTTTTTTCACTTTCCATATGCCCTGTATGTTTTAGAAGGGAGAAAGAATATGGGACCACACCTCTGATTTGCCACTTACCTTTGGAAAGAAACTCCTACGGCAAAGAGTTGAAAGACCAGAAATTGTATACAAAAAAAAAAAAAAACGGAACATATTCTTCCACCACTAACTACGTAGGAGGGCGACTCACGCATCCAACCGTTGCATTAATATTCACCAGCATGATGAGAGAATTCTTATTTTTATATATTCTTTTGAGAAATTCAAGGGCCTTTGTATGAACATTAGAGTTCTTTCCTGCCTTATAGAAGGAACAAAAGAGGGTGATCACTCGCTCTCCCCCATATAGGAGTGTGCAACTAGTTGGTAGGGCCATGGCAAGCTATGAATAGTCGGTAATGGAACTATCTAACTTGCATGTGGAAATGGTTGTGTAAAGGTTGATGTAAAGCAAGTGACTCGATTATTTAGAGAAGCTGGACCGAATCAAGTTGCAAGATGGTTCAGGGTTCTCAGACCAACATGTGCAATTCAGAAATGCAAGTGTTTAAGTTCTTGCCATTTTTCAGTTATTTTGATTGGTCAAAGTTGTCGTTCAGTATTTTAGGGAAGATTTTATTTAGTAGATTTATAGAGTCTAAGTTCAGCCATGATTGAATTAAAGTCTGAGAAATATATAGTTAGGCAATAGATAGAGTTGAATTCATATCGGATATGAGTCAGATACCAATATATTTATATCCATATTTGTTTGTTAAACGAATACAAATATGGATATGAATATTATTAATAGGCACGTAAAAACTTATACCTCTATGTGTTTTAGATGGATATGGATATAAATTGAATACTGAAAATATGAAAATAATACTGATATAAGTTGAATAATTCAATTTTATGACTATGTCATCAAATATATTACAAATGGATGGTAAATCGAGTTAATTAACATAGTAACTTTTTTTGGATTGAAAGATAGCCGATTAAAATTTTGTTAAAAGAAAATTTTCAATTTAATTGGTCGGTGTGTCTCTCCTTAGAAAACAACACTACATCATAGATCTCAAAAAATTAGTCGATTTTTTTAGAAAAAAATTATTTCATTTAGACATTGTGTGACTCAATTAATCTTCGAAAGTTTGGTAAGTGATTTGCTGATTACAATGTGATATATCTTACTCATGGACCCACCCAGTATCATTCATAATAATCAAAGTCGTCCATATCAAGTCCGATAATCATCTCTCTTGCTCCAACAAAAGAAAAATTAAAGCCTCAAGCCCATCTCTCAATATCTGAATCTCTAAACACCAATGAGATATTCAAATAACAATACAGACTAAAAAGCTTGCTCCCGTCCAATCCTTTACTCTCCCTCCCATCTAGTTTACATAACATAAATAATTTTAATTTGGAATTGCCTTTCTCAACCTAAACATCAACGGACTTTTATAGAGCTTCAGACTGGGGTGAGAGGGGAGAGTAAAGATGTTTAAGTGAGCGTTTTATCTCTTACTCAAAAGACCAAGAATGAAAAGACTATAAATGACTAGCCAAGGAAAAAAAGGTTTTAGTGTATTTTATCTATCTAGCTTAAAGGAGAGATGAGAATATTTCTGTTTAATACAAGTTCAATTTATATATTTATATGTAATATCATATGTTTTAATGGTCTAAAACTCTCTGTAGGAATACTTGAATAACTAAGATCTGCTATTTGTTGCTATGCTTAAACACAACACTTCTTTGTTTTTCTGACATATACTGTATACTATTCAAACTGGTGTAATATTAATCTATGATGCCCCATCTCCAATCCCTTTACCTTCAATAAGCTCTTACTGCTTACAAATTCGAATTTTAAAATGCTAGTTTTAACCATGTGTGCATCTAATGAATAGCATTTAATAAAATCATTTATATATAATGCGAGAAGCATAAGGTGAAATTTTTCAATTTAATTTGGAAAATCTATCTTGATTCTTACTATATTATCTTTATAACTCACAAATATTTTTAACAACTACCTAAATCAAGTACCAAGAACTTTTATTTTTAAAGAACTTAAATGAAAGATCCTCTAAACTGTGAGAGAGCTCCAATGTACTAAGAGGTAATGCAACATGAGACTTTACTCTCAATGTAAATATTTGACGTCCTATTTCCATGCATACAACAGATCTGTCATGTAACTACGATGAAGTCAATACTTCAATTCATTTGCGTTCATACTCGATAAGTCAAGCATTTTACTGCATATGGATAAAAATGGGATTTGCTTTATATGCAATATTGGTGGCAAATCTTCGAATAAATGAGTTTATCAAGATATCTCAAGATGATGGTAGTAAAATAGGAGGTATTTAGTTGGAGAAAATGAGAGTCTGGAATCGAAATCGGAATGCATGATTTTCATTCCAATCGTTTAATTGGGAGGAGTCTCATTTTGATTTCGATTTCGAAGTAAAATGAGAATGGCTCAATCTATATAAAACTCAATCTCTGCTTTTTTCTATGAATTTAATTTTTTATTTCGATTCTGATTTTGATTCCGGTCACGAATCAAACGCTTCGAAAGATTTGATCATTCCAATTTCGATTCCAAACTATTTCGATTCTTATTTTTATTCTGATTTTGATTGCGAGCCAAACATCCTTTTAATTGATTTATTATTCTCAGTAAGTGCACGCATGTATGTTCCTTGCAACTAAATTGTTTTTGTGCCACTCACCTTCGTGTGCATGCAATGATTATGTGAAGAAAAAAGAGGACGAAAGAATTCAATGGATGGTATATATCTACTAATCGTTTCTTTGTATCTTTGCTTTCATTAAATCACCCACCAGGCCACTACTCAATTCCCTGTTGTTAAACACTACCTTGTGAATTAAGCGAATTAATGACTGACCACAATGAAATCTGAACAAGAGAAGAGCTAAACTCAAAATTTTCTGCACTTGTTAGTATATTACTGCTACACGTTGTTGCTGCTGCAGTACACCGTTCTTGAGGGTAGGCATGCATGGAAATAATTCATGCCAGCTTGACGGACCCTGGGTTTATTTTAGGCTGATTAGTTGGGTTTATGCCTAAATTGTCAATCTTGTATAAACTTCAAGTCTGGCCTGCATTATGAGTTTTAGATAATATTTGAACTTCAACAGGACTTTTTAGTCTTTATGATTAAAAGGGCTAATTATGCAAAACTCTTAAATTATTTAGAAGTTTTCAATTTTTTTTTTAAATTTTAATTTAGTACAATCAGATCATTCAACTTTTAAATTTATTTAATTCAGATCTGATTATGAATTTCATCAGGCTGATGCGATACATTTGTCACATAATATCATGTGGCATACTTATATAGCAGAAAAAGATCATTCCAAAGATGATATTACATGGCATTCCTTCATGATGGCTAAGACTAAATTTATAGTGATGGTCTGAATTGAATGAAATTAAAAGTTGGACAATCTGATTATACTAAATTGAAATTTAAAATGAAATTAAAAATTTCTAAATAATTCAATATTTTTTTACATAATTAATCCTAATTAAAAATATCAATTACTTGATGTCAAGGCAAACAAAAAGTGGTAGTCTTTTTTCTTGTTTGTTTTCTCATCTCTCTCTCTCTTTCTCATGGAAATTAGTTAATGACTAGAACTCTCAGAACATGGAATTGGATTTGTTGTTTGGTAAAGCACGTCCTGGTCTGCCTTCACTTTCACAGAGGAGGAAAGTGCACCATCTCTCCTAGTCTTTATCAATACATGAATCTATCTCATAAACATTAACATCTGTAAAGCCAGAAATGGTTTGTTTTCTCATCTCTCTCTCTCTCTTTCTCATGGAAATTAGTTAATGACTAGAACTCTCAGAACATGGAATTGGATTTGTTGTTTGGTAAAGCACGTCCTGGTCTGCCTTCACTTTCACAGAGGAGGAAAGTGCACCATCTCTCCTAGTCTTTATCAATACATGAATCTATCTCATAAACATTAACATCTGTAAAGCCAGAAATGGTGGGTATGATTTTTAAATCTCTTTCTTCCTCTCCTTCTCATCTGCCTCAGGGTACACTTCGTAAATTCATACATAAACATTGTTGTTGTAGTAATCAAGCCTCTAAATACTAAATAATAATGAAGTATGGATAAAACCGCTAGGTGACTCCAGGCAATAGATCCAAAAAGAATAGCTTCTCAAGCCTGCTAATGTCTCTAACAACACCGCCGTTTCAATAATTTGAAATTTCTAAAATATCTCAGCAATGGTCAAAACCTAGGCGTCCTCCAAAGGAGCGAAGGTCCGGCAACTGGGTTTGAACATCTTGTTTCAGCAAATTTGGTCTCGTTCTGGCCTAACGAAACCCTAGCTGCATGGGAATGATAACAGTCCTCATCGAGGAAGCACTCCCCTTGTCTAGAACCAACGGTCTGATATCCACCTTGCTTATAATAGACGCATTGTTTCCAGACACGCTAAATTGCAATGTTAGAAGAACACGGTTTTGGTAATTTGGTAAGTAATCGGATTCGGTCCGCCAGTGAACAGTATTCCCACGCGGTTTCCAGAAGTCGCCTAAACCATTTTGCGATAACCCCACGATTTATACCGACCGGATCCCCTCATCGCCCACCGAACGACTCACGGAGCTAGCGAGCGAGCGAGAGCGTGGGAAAGAGAGAGCGGCGATGGCAGAGGTTTCGGCATGGGCGAAACCTGGCGCTTGGGCCCTGGACGCCGAAGAGCACGAGGCTGAGCTCCAGCAAAAGGACAAGGGCTATGACTCCTCCGACTCCAACTCCCACCCCTACCAGGAGCCCTCCGCCGACTTCCCCTCTCTCGCCACCGCCGCCGCCGCCTCCAAGACCTCCAAGAAGAAGAAGGGTCAGCGCCTTTCCCTCGCCGAGTTCACCACCGGCAACGCAGTCACCCATGGCGCCGGCCGTTTCCAGTCTTCCTCCTCCTCCAAGGGCCTCACCTCGGACGAGCACCTCGTCCTTCCCACCGGCCCTCGCGAGCGAACCGCCGAGGAGCTCGAGCGCTCCTCCCGGGGCTTCGGCTACTCTTCCTATGGCGGCAGCGCGGGCGGCCGCGGGCGGATCTCCGGCGAGGAATCCTATTCCCGCTGGGGATCATCTAGGGTTTCGGACGAGGCGAGGAGGGGCGGCTACGGTGGGGCTGGCGCTGGATCTAATAGGGATCTGGGTCCCTCTCGTGCCGACGAGATCGATGATTGGGGCGCCGCGAAGAAATCGGTGGTGCCGGAGAGGAGGGAGAGGGGAGGGGTTTCTTCGATTCCCAGTCCCGAGCCAATGAATCAGATAGCTGGATCTCCAACAAGAGCGCGGCACCGCCGTCCGATGGAAGGAGGATGAACGTCGGCGGTTTTGATGGTCCTAGAGAGAGGAGGGTGGCTTTGATATGTTCAATAGGGAGGATCGAACGGCGGGCCGGATTCGGATGCATGGGGAAGAAAAGGGAGGATGTGAGCAGCAGCGGTAGGCCGAGGCTTGTGTTGCAGCCCCGGACGTTGCCGTTGGCCGACGGGAGCAACGGGGAATTAAGTCGTCGAGAGCAGCCAATGGGGTCTATGGAGAAGAGCAAGGGATCGAATCCTTTTGGAGAGGCCCGACCACGGGAGGAGGTGCTGGCAGAGAAGGGGCAGGATTGGAAGAAGATTGAGGAGAAGCTGGAGGCTAGGTCTGTGGACAAGAGCAAGGGATCGAATCCCTTTGGAGTGGCCCGACCACGGGAGGAGGTGCTGGCAGAGAAGGGGCAGGATTGGAAGAAGATTGATGAGAAGCTGGGGCTATGAAGATCTGGGAAGCACCACCTGAAAGTTCATCATCTGGGAAGAGGGGCTTTGGGATAGGGAATGGAACCGGAAGCTTGTTGGAGGATCGCACTGAAAGGTCTTGGAGGAAAGCAGACACATCTGATTCTCCTCCTCCAAGGTATGGTCTTTATTTTAGCTTTCACCATCCATTATTTCCAGGAATATTAGTTATGCTTATCTAATAGAATGTTCTGAGATTCCTATATTTGCAGTATTTTTATTGAATTTACCTGCTATTGCTAATCCTTGTTTCAACTATTGATATCCTAGAGGAGATTTTGCCTCCAATATTATTTCATTTTGTATCTAATTATGGGATTGGAACAAGTTTCTAAATCCACAGGACTGAACTTGATGTTCTTGTAAGTTTACGTGTTAGGGCCGCAAATGGATCGGATACTAGTATATCCATATCCATATTTATTTTACTTAACGAATATAGATATAGATATGGATGTTAGTTGGATGCAAAAATTTATATCCATATTTGTTTTAAGTGGATATGAATACCGATCGGATTCTGGAAGTATGGATACAAATACAGATATAAGTCAGATGATTAAATTTTATGACCATAAAATCAAAGATGCGGATTAAGTGGATGATAAATTAAGTCAATAGCATGTTAATGAGATCATTTATTTTCTTTAAAATTTCATGAGTGCTATATAAAATTAAATAGGATTACAAATGAAATTGGATATTTGGATATGGATCAGATAGTTGTCTATCTATATCCATATCCATTTTTCTTTAACAGATATAGATATAGATATGGATATTAGTCGGATGCTTAAATTTCTATCTATATTTGAATAGTTTCGGATACGAAAATGGAGCCGGATGGATATTATCTGATCCACTTTCACCCATATTACGTGCTGTTGCTGTTATTCCTTTTTGCGAGAACTTTCCTCCCTTCAAAGTGGGTTTTCATGCTTCGTATTCTATTGACCCAGTTATATCAGTATCCATATCTCTAGACCTTCTGTGTTCTTATTATTAAGTGTCATTTTCCATTTTCATCACTTTAGATTATCAACATCTTTGCCTCCATGTCTGTATTTTTTTCTACAAGGTGTTTCCAGAGAAAAAAATGGGCTTCTGTCAACTAAGTGATCTGCAATAACTGTACAACATCTTGGCATCCATATCTTGCATTGAGGTCAATTATCAGAGCATCATCATGATTGTTATCACCTTTAAAACTGCCATTAATCTAGTGTAAACAAATAGCTGGTTGGAATTTGAGGGCCTTTCGAGCTTGAAATCTATTCTAAGTCTGGGCTCTATCTAAATAGGGTTCTTCTGATAGGCTTATATTAATGAATATCTTGTGGACATACTTGCAATAACACACAAACACACACATATGCACATATATATGTACATGCGCATGAATGCATACATACTTGCATCCATATATAAACAGGTTTTATATAGTCCAGATCTATGTGATATCTATGTAAATATGTATCTGTATGGTATATAAGAGATGTGTGCATATATGAATATGTACATGTATCTAGGCATTTGTTTAATTGGGATCATGCATGGCTCATCCATTAAGTTTAAATTTTCTCTGGATTTTTTAAAAGGATACATGGTATTTAGGTTTGTTTCATTTTTGGACTTGGTCATTTATTAAAGATCAACTTGTCATGAGCAAATGAATAACGTCCAAAGTGTTGCAAACTAGGTACTAGGATTGTGTAGAAATTAATGCGATGTATGAATGATACCCTTATCCAGCTAGTTCAAATTAAGTTCATAGTGGTATAGAATGGGGTTAGATGAAAATTTTGTGATTAGAATATCCATTTTGGCCAGATTATATATGATTTTGGGTGCCTTAGTGGGACGATCCTTTTATGTATTAGATGTACCAATTGGGCTTGTTGACTAACTTACCATGGGCTAGATGTGCTCAAGTGAGTTAAAGTCTTCTTTTCTCCTATTCTTCTTTCCATCCCAAGGATGGAGCATTAATGAAGTAGTATCTTATTCTTTTTTTTTTCTCTCTCTTTTAATTCTGAGTCTTGAATGCTTGGCTCTAGATTGTGGATTTGATCCATGTGGACTTTTCTTAAAAATATGGAATAATTTCTTGTTTTTGCTGTTGCTACCATCATCCCAAATATGTAGCACTAGCGAAATAGTATCTTATTCTATTTATCCAATGTTTTCTCTTTTTCACTTTAATGGTTGAAGAATTGCCTCTGGATTGTGGATTTAACCCCATGTAGACCTTTTTTGCTTTCTCTTCCTCTTTCTTCTCCTCCTCCTCTTCTTCTTAGATGCATAGTCGAGATGCTATGCTTCCAATGGTGCAGTATCTAGTAAGTAGAGATGTTAGATTGTTTCAAAGGGTCTATAAAGAAGAGGGTAAGATGTAAGATGCAAGCTTTCATGGAAGAAACTTATAGGAAATAATCTGGAAATGTTTGTACTAATGTTGAGGCTAGTGATTAGTAGGATTGATTACAGAATGAGGATTCACAAGCTGATGCCAAATCATTAGGAAAAGGTTTGGACTGTTGGTTTGATTGCTATCTTTTAAATTAGTTTTTGCTGCATGAACATTTTCTTCTCCTTTAAGACTTATCAGGTGGCTTTGAAGTCAATGATATGTTTTATGGTCGATGAAGGGTTTATTTGGTGGACCGAAAAGCATTAGATGCACCACTTTTGCTTGTGCTGTCGCACTAGCAAAAAGATAAAGATGCTAGTGATATAAGTCAGATTTTCACTGTCATTTAAGTGGTAGTAATTTTTATTATAATTTGGACCACTTTGGGGCAAAGTGTACAAGGAATCCTATCTTTGTAAGCGTGAGAGTGGAAAGGATATTGTGTAGATAGTTTACATGACTACGTGTGACTCACTTGTTGCGGTAGCTAGAGGAGGATATAGATACTTCATCACCTTTATTGATGATTTTCTATTTTTGGATACATCCCTGTCATGCATCACAAATTTGATTTTTTTGAGGAATTCAAAGAATTCGGAGCTGATATCAAACAAAGTTCAGGAAACACATAAACCATTTGTTTCTCTCAAGTGAAAATTTTCAACTATTTAAGACACAATGGAATTGTTTTTAAAGTAATGCATCAGGATGCCCTTAGCAAAACAGGGCTGCTTCAAGAAGCAGGACCTTAATGGACATAACTAGATCCACAATAAGTCAATGTAAGCTCCCTTCCTATCATTGAGGGTTATGCTATAGAAATTGTGATGTAAATATTGAATATTCTTCCAACTAAGTTAGCTAAAGCTAACTCTTTATGACTTGTGGCTTGGGAGAAAACCTATTATACTTCATTCTAGAAATCTCAGATGCTGAATGATCTTATGTACCATATGCTTTTGGCTGGAATTATTATATAACCATGGTTTACTAAATGCACTCCCAACCTTGATGTTGAAAAGAGGGAGCCATCTTTCATTGGCATGAAATGTTCAATATCCATTTTCTTGTAATGAAAATAATTGCTCAAAGATGCGTGCTCTGTCTATGATTGTGGCTAGGGGTTTAGTCTTTGTTTAATTTGGGTTGAATATAGATTTTTTGTACTGTTGTTGGGATCAGACTGAATGTGTAGTATATGGTGCTGTATTGGTACTTGCCATGCATGGGCATTGAAAATGTCACTGAAAAAATGAAGATAACATGTCATGGTCTACTAGGAACATATGACTACCTCAGATAACCATCTAGTGGAAAGTAAACCTATTCTGCATATTAAACTATTATTTTTGCCCAGGTCAATTGAATCTAGCATCTAACTTTGTACTAAAAACATGTTTCCTTTGCTGGTAGACATGCCCTAAATGTTCCTGTAACTCCGGTGTAAGAAGTTTAATGCATTAAGTAATATAAATCAATGCTATCAGATCAGACAAGCATTGAGCAGTTCAAATTTTGATGTAAAAACTATATGATATCGTGTGATTTCTTAGAGGTACTGAGATATGTTTGAAAGAAGTAATCTACATGCATTGATGAGACGGTCAGAGAGTAAACAAGGATAATCATGATGAGCACAAAAGGTTGTTACCTATTAGCTAATATTGCAGGATATTTAATGCAATACATGCAGATATTATTGGTAAACAATATATAGACCCCATATCATGCTAATTTTATACTGGCATGATATGCAATGTTTGATCTTATATAACAAGAATTTGATCCTTTGATCTTTGTCCAGACCCATTGAACCTAATCTTGCACAGTTCAGTTGGGTTGTAATTTCATAGTTTGTCAAGATGGAAACTTCTATCTTTACTAGTTATGCCTCAAAATAAGGCTAAATTAATCTGAAACTGATCATAGGGATGATCGGGTGCATTGCTCTGTTAGAGATGATTCTATGAATTTTCTTAATATTGTTGGGAGTAAATGGGCCTCACAATCTATAAGAGTGGTGATGGATTTCATTGAAGGGTTGGATATTTTGATTCCAAGCAATGTGCACAACTGTGTTTTCCTCAAGGCATTTTTTTCAGTGATCTTTTTCTTTGAGTAATATTCTGTTACAGTTAATTTCTTACTGATAGAAAACATTTATGAATAATAACAAGTATATTTATAGCTACAGCCAGAAGAAGTCTACATATAACTCAATCAAGAGACAACCAAATTTGACTGCATTTCAAACAACCTAGTCGTTACAGGGTGGACTGACCGTGCAAAATGTGGGCATTGTTCTTGCAACATTAGATTGTATTATTATAATAACATTGTGGCTGATCCAACAGTAGCAAAACATCCAGAAGATTTGGGTTACAATATTAATGCAGTGTATGCTTCTACTGTAGTGTAGGTCTGGTACCTGAAGTTAGTAGCATCTTTGGAATGTTTTAGATCCACTAAACAGACTTGTTTGTCAAGTTGTCATGAAGTTATCATGGCCTAAAAGGGCTGAACAAGATCTGGGCATGAATCTCTCTCTCTCTCTCTCTCATTTTTGTCTCTTTTTCTGGTTTCTTTGATGATAATAAGGGAAGTTTGGTTGAGTCAATGGTTCCTGTTACACCATCTATTTTATGTCATGAAAAGGACGAAAATTTTTCTCTTTTTCTGGTTTCTTTGATGATAATAAGGGAAGTTTGGTTGAGTCAATGGTTCCTGTTACACCATCTATTTTATGTCATGAAAAGGACGAAAAGCTGTTGCTGAAAATAAACGAGATAGTTTTCTTTTCCCTTGTTACCATCTTCTCTGTCCTTTATTTCCAGGTTGTTCAGATTCAACCCAACATTCAGAGTTCACCCCAAATCATGAGTATGATCATGGATTTTAAGTGCTGGATTGCATGGCATGGAATGATAGACCATGCTAGTGCTGTACTGGCACAATAGAGACCTTATTTATTTTGTTTTATCCTCTATGAGTGTGTTATTATCTTGATGCGACTTCTATTTTAATACAAGCTCTTTAGATATATTTTATTAGGTTTTGTGTCTAGCATTCTATGTAATGGTTTATTAGATATTTGGGTTGTTTGAAAATGTTTATTGGAAGTTGGCTTGTGAACATCCAATCTTTAAATGCATTTATCTTTTCTACGTCTATATCTCTCAGTTGATGCCACACCGTTGCAGTTTTGTTCAAGGATGATTTTATCAAATGTTACCTCAAATACATTTTATGAATATATATTAGTTAAAATTTAAAATTGTTTGATGAATATGATACATCATGGTATCTCTTGTTTCAAATCGATATTGACAGAAAGTTGTTTATGGTGTCATGGTTTGAATCGCTTGATGGTTTAGAACTTTATTTGTTCTATAAAATTATTTTTGCAGCCAATCAACATTTCTTAATATTTGCTGCATTTATATTATTTTGGCTGCCATACAAGTTTCTTTTTGTTTTTTCCTCCCCATGGTGGGTGTCACCTTCCTCTTCATATTGACCCTTTCCAGATTTAGGGGCTTTTTATTGGTTTGCTCTTTAGTTTCATAAATTTACCAATGAAAAGATCTAATTGCTTGCTATCCAGCCTTCTAGATTTCATCAGGCTCATCGCAAAGTATTAACACTAATTACATGAGCATTCATGTTCAGTTGCCAAACATGTTCGTAAAAGCTTAACTGGATGGTTCTAACTTATTATGGTGTCAAACTCTTTGCAAGGAGCGTGTCTACTACTTGCATAGCATTGCATTTTGAAGTGCCCCTTACCTCCCTCCCCCACTTTACACCAACCCCCGGCAGGCCCCACATTGGGGCAAGAAAACAAAACTGCCTTTGATTTTTTTTTTTAATTTACTATTTCTTGATGAGGCTCCTAGGAATATTTGAGCTATGGGATGAAAAACACTCGATTCTCTTATTTACTTTTCTTCTCGTTGGTATTTGTTGTTACAAGTTGGATTGCAGCTCAACTCCTTGGTTCCATGACAGTTTTTCTTTAAATTATTTATTTTTTTGTTCTAATTTTCTTGTGGATCACTCTCTTTCAAGAATCGTGTAGACTCGTTATATCAATTCTAATTTTGTGGGTTGCATTGCTATTTGTTCTCTCCCTCTATTAAACAACACTGCAAAGCCAAAATTTTGAATAAGGCATTTAACAAGAAGTTCGTTAACAACCCTTAACCATAGTGAATCATATCCAGAACATTCATATATAAAATTAGCGTATCATGTTTGCCTATGCATAATTCTACTGGTATTTCTGCTTGTAGGTGCACCGTGCACATAGTCATTTCATTGTTTCCTTTTTTATTCATTTTACTTCTCTTTGCCACTCCATAACACAGTCATATCGCTATTCTTCATGTGGAGCACTGTTCAGTTACTGAATATTTCTTCAATTTTCAATTATAGGGCAGAGAAAGTTGAAGAAGGATTGCCCGAGAACTGATCTCCCAGAACTCGGATTGATGCTGACATCATAATTATCAATTAATCCAAGATGATGGAGCATCCTACTGCTGTAGTTTCTATTACTTGGTAGGCTTTATATTGTGGTAACCCTCACAAGGCTGAGGCAGTTTTGGTAGAAGTTTTGGTAATTATATGGCAGGCTGTGTGGTTAATGGAAGTGAGAATGTCATTTGGATTCCTCCTCCCCGTTTCCTGTGTCTTGCTTAGGTTATTTGAAATTCAGTATTTTGTTGTTTTTTGAGTGTTCTAAAAATTGTTTGAAATAAGCTATGTGCTGACAATACAGATTCTGTTTTTTTATTTTTTAAATATTTGTTTTATATGTCTTTATTGCTATTTCTTGAGGAGAACTTACTGCTGCTAAAGTCTGTGGACAGCATTGGGTTTTTGCATCAGATGCAACAAAATATAACTCCTGAGAGTTGAGGAAGGCTGCTGTGTTCCATTTGGCTGCAGTTCACATTACTTTTCTGAATTCTAATTAGGTTTCCTTTTGAGAAAAATTCTGGTAAGATTTGATAGAAATTGGAATAAAACATGATAATACTTATCCAATGAGGGTGCAGCGGATAAATCCTTGAACTGTTCCATTTTTCCTCAAAGGATTTTGATGGTGAATGTGTTTAATTTCTATTTTAAACCTTGTTACGTAATATTTAAGAATCTAAGGATTGGAAGTGTGGGTTTAAACTGTGGTCACATTCATTTAGGAGATGCTTGGTTGGGAGGAGTGAGGGTTTGGAATTGGAATGGGAATGAGTAACTCTTATTCCAATTGGTTGGTTGAGAGTCTCATTTCGATTTCAGGATGGAATAGGAATGGTCCAATCTATATAGAATTTAATCCCTACTCTCCTTCGTAGATTTTAAGAGATGTTTGATTTTTGATCGGAATCGAAAATGATCGAAATGATCAAATCTCCTAAAGTATTTGGTTCATGATCGAAATTGGAATGAATGATTTTCATTGTCGTTGTTTGGTTCATTTAAAGATAGGAATCAGAATGAAACATTATTTTGAATACATCTCTTATTTTGGCCAAATGGTTGACTCAAATTTTTGGTTAACTACAGCAGGGATACAAGCTTATAAAACTAATAAAGGGATACAAGCTTATAAAACTAATAAATCTAGATCTCCTTGTTTACCAAAAAAAAAAAAAAATCTAATCCCTCCTTACAAATAAAATAAGGGTGGCCCACAACCTCCATCTCTTTAAGTCTAAAAAATAATAAATTCAGTCCCAAAATTTTTTAAAATATAAATCAAAATAATTTTTATATAAAATTAGAAATTTTTAAATAAAAGATGAATTATTTATGAAATAAATATAAAATATAAATAATTTTATGAAAAATAAAAAAATGAAAGAAAAATAAGAAAAATAAAAAAAATAAAAAAAAAGAGAGATGAAGGAAGGCACGTCCCCCCGTGCTTCTTCTTCTCCGCCGCAACCCTCCTGCGATCGCACCACCCCACCACGGCTTCGCCTCACCGTCATTCATGCCGCACCCACCGTCTGCGTTGCATCCGGCTCCACACGACAACCAAACCTCCTCCCCACTCCGGCGCCACCAAACTCTCTCCCCTCCCCTCCCCTGGCTCCGACGCTACCAACCCCCTCGCCTCTCCTCTCCAACCCCGGGCACCTCCCGTGCCTCCCCACCTTGCGTGACCGCCCCCGCACCCTTTTCCACTACTGCAAGCCATCGCTGCAAGCCAGCCTCCTCTCTCCCCTCTTGTCGGTCCGTCGTCGAGTTGGTCGCTGCTGGCCTTGCTCTTTTGTCGGCACCCACGAGCATGCCTCCTCCAAGGTCGGGTGCGATGGAGTTAGTAGTGATGGGGATATAAGGAGAGGATGTGGAAGGATGGGAAGAGATCTCCTTCGATGTTTTTTTTAATTACCATTTCGATGGAATGAGATCTCAATCCAACGGGGAGAGCTTGGATTGGATTGGGGAGGGATTGGGTCATTCTCATTCTCTCTTAAAATTGGAATCGAAATGAGATCCTCTCTAACCAAACGGTTGGAATGAGAGTTATCCATTCTCATTTTAATTTCAGACCTCCACTTCCCCAATCAACTATCTCTTTAATTTCTATTTCAATTCCGATTTCGATTCTGATCACGAATCAAGTGCTTCAGAGGATTTGATCATTTCAATTCTGATTTCAAGTCATTACGATTCTGATTTCGATTCCGATCGCAAATCAAACACCTCTTTAGTTTTTTTTTTTTGATAAAATTTTCCTATTATCTAGGATCATGATCTTTATTCCCCAAGGGCTTAAATTGTGGGACAATTTTACAAGATATGGTTAGGGTTCCTTATATGCTCTGTGTCCATTCAGGTTTTGTGGTCGATTAGTTTTAGCCAAGAGTGGCCAAGGTTAGAAATTTGTTATGAATTAATTAAAGGACCAGCGACAGGTCAGTAGCTAGGCTAAGTAAATTGCCTGAAGTTTGTATAGAGTTTCTGGGTTTTTGTAGCAGTGTACCATTTGAACTTATTGTAACCACGAAAAACTTGTTTAAATAAGTAATTTGTTGTATATTCCAACTACCAAGGAAGGATGGTAGGATTGGAGCTCAATAGATATAAAGCTGAAATTAGATCGAATATAGATCGGATATCAGTATATCCATATCTATATTTATTTATTTGATGAATATAAATACGAATATGAATGTTATTCGGATGTAAAAATATATATTCATATTTATTTAAATAGATAGAGATATAATTGGAATATTAAAAATATGGATATAATTTAGATAATTAAATTTTATGAATACAAAATCAAAAAAATATCATTAGATAAATGATAAATTAATTTTTTTTGATAAATCAAATTAATAATATATTTATATGATCGTATATTTTTTTTAAAATTAATAAATATTATATAAAATTATATAGAGTTATATATATATTCGGATACGGATCGAATAATTATCTATCTATATTTATATTTATTTTTTAAATAAATATAAATATAATATAAATATTAATAAAATATTAAATTTTATATATATCCGCATCGATTCGGATAAGAAATCGAATTTGGACGGATAATATCACGCTGCTTTCACCCCCAGTTAGACATGGCATGTGAAGTTGATGGAAATGCCACCTCACGTTGCTGGCAAACTCTTGGTTGCCGTACTGGAGTAGTTTGAATGCGGGGATTTTAAGGTGTTCTGGGTGCCCATTGCCCATCGTCACTGGAGACTCTGGAGCTGGTAGACGTGGGCGACATTCAGATTCGAGATAGGGAAGGGGATCTGGTACGGAAGGCGAGTGACGACCAACACCCGAACCAGGGGTGTGGATTGCCAGCATCCCTGGGTTTCTCTCCCGACATACCTCCATTTGCCACTCCAATTGGTGGGATGGTAACCTTCCATTTGGGCAGCCAGAGCAGGGGAACCACCAGAAGCAGCAGCAGCCGCAGCCGCAGCCGCAGCAGCTACCAGTGGGATACCAACAGCAGCAACCCCTTCATGAGGCGAAGCAGCCGCTCGTGTTCAACGGCCAGCCGCTTGTGTCCACCAACCGTTTTCGCGCCTCCTTTAAAGCCTTAGTCTCCCATGCCTTCTCTCACAACTCTCCCACTGCATTCCAAGCAAGAAGACATGGAATTCCTCGCCTCCCTCATCCTCTCCCTCGTCCTCTTATCTCTCCTCCTCTCACCACCAGCACAAGCCACCACTCCATCAGGCACAATCCAGAGGACCATAAAGCAGCAGATCCTCGCGAGCATCCCTCCCGGCACAAAGAAACACGGTTCCCTTCCTCACCTCCCCTCCGGCAAGTACACCGCGTACCTCCTCCACCGGGAAACCGCCCCGGACGCCGGAGGCTTCGGCAATGACTTCTGCTACATCCAGGTCCGGGACACGAGCACCGAGCAGAGCATGTGGGAGTCGGAGTGCGCCCCTGTGAGCACTGCCAACACGTGCGCCGTCGTGTTCTCCGACAACGGGCTGGAGGTGTTCGACGGTAGCAACTCGGTGTGGGACACGGAGGACGCGGAGTCCGCCGATGAGAATTTCTTGGAGACCCTGGAACTGGTGGACGAGGGTGACATGTGGATCCGAGACAAGAAAGGAGAGCTGGCATGGAAAGCAAGCGAGAACCCGCGTGCAAACCAGGGTTGCGGGCTGCCCCGGTCGCCCGGGCTGGTGCCGGCGATGCCTTCTTTGCCGTTCCAATTGGTGGGGATGACAACCTTCCGTTTGGGCAGCAGTCACAGGGTGGCCAGCAGCAGCTGCCGCAGCCGAGCACTCTTCCGCCCGGCAGGGGCAGCCCTCGGCTGGGGTGAGCCAGACGTCTGGGTTCGGCAGCGGTAATCCACTGGTGGACAACATTCCTTATGATGGTGGGTGCTCAGGAGGTTTCCGGTACTGGCCTGGAACGGCAGTGGCTCTACACCTTGCTCATCTGGCCTATGGTATTTCTGAACAGGTGTATGCAAAAGGAGTTATAGTTGAAGTGGCTGCCTTCGTAAGGTTAATTTCTCTAATTTGTGGTTTCTATGTATTCCTAATTAAGCAAATGATTAAAGTTGTGCCTCAAGTAATACCCATATTATTCTAAACAGTTCCCTACTCTTATCTGAGTGATGAAATCGACGGGCGCGAATTAAATACTCACAAGCGAATATCCAAGCTCAGGCCCAAGCATATCTCAGCTCAGTCCACGTATAGATTTTCTTCGAAATGTTAAACAACTTCTGACCGACTTAGATCCTAAATTTCGGCCAACAGGTCCCAGCGATTGAAGCATTTGGTTTCACCAGGCTGAACTGTTCCTCAGGATACCTGGATCAGGATGGCCTCTGGAGCTTGTTTTCTCTAGGAATATAACCTCGATGCTCTGGAGAAAGAAGGGTAAGGATGCTTGCCTGAGATATTCTCAAACCCATATATATATATATATATATATATTGAAACGGAGGCTTAAGCCTCCGTTTGACGTGTTAGAATGCAGAAACCTTTATTTGACACACGTCCAAGCGGGAGGGATCTTCCTTTACAAGGAAGCGGGAGGGATCTCTTTGTTTGTAAATGGGCACCGTGCCATGTCTGGCACGGTGCGGCCTAAGCCCATTGGGCCACAGTTCAAACGGACCGTGCCAGTATAAAACATCATATTTTATATAACTCGTATGACAGTATTGCATGACAAAATTTTAATTTTACTCTATATGGGGGTGGCAGTTTGGACCAATAAAGCCTTAACATATAATAAGCGGTCTATAAAAATGAAAGAGAGAAAACCCTAGTCACATTGGGCTCGAACCCAACCAACAAGGCCTCAACATAAAATATCCAGTTTATAAAACAAAAGAGAGAGAACCGTGCGCATGAACCGTCGACCCCACCAAGACCCCGTGCATCCTTTTTCTCCCTCCCCTGCACAAGCTACCTCCATGCTTCTTATTTCTACCCTAGGATGACCCATCCGGCCCCTTCTTCTTTCTTCTTTCACATGTGACCTGACCCGACCTCGTTTCTCCTCTGGAGCATCTACCCAAGCACCGCTCCTTGTTCTCCTCTCGAGACACCTGTCCGAGCACTGCTCCTTTCTATCCCTCTCACTCTTTTGCCCTATATCTCTCTTTAGCTGTGAGGTAAGTCTCTTTTCGGAGAAGGAAAAGAACGGAGAGAAGAAAGCGATTTAAGTATCAACATATTATCTTCAAGGGAAGGCTTCTCTCTGTAGATTGATGTTTTTGGGCTGGGTTGCTTAAGACTATAGCTTGATTTGTTTATTTTTTCACTTTTCTTTCCTTTTATTTTGGCCTACCTGTATCATAAAAAAAGGTAAGCCTTCTCCTCTAAGCTAATCTATGAGTTTCATAATAATTAATTTTTGAGAGTTTCAATGAAGAGCCTAGCTTCTGGAATTTTGGAGACCTTAGGTAGCAAAGTTTGGAGGAAAGAAGGGTATTGAGTGCTTAGGATGGTGATCATAGTTTAGACAAGTGCTATTCTTAATTCAAAATTTATACACCGAACTCTGCTGAGAATCTTAGTCTAAAATTTCAGAGCTTGGTTGAGAACTAATAAATCAATGATCCTTTATAATTATAAATTTTTTCAATACCGTTTGGTTGGTGAAATAAACTATCAAAATGCACTAATATCTAGAGATAGAATAGAAAATTGAGCCAGAGAGATTCTCAAATCCCGATTTCAATTATCTGATACATGGCTTGGATGTGAACTTTGACTTTCAAAATTTGTATCCTAAAAGTATGGTTAGTTTTGTCGTAATTACCTAGTGCATTTTATAATTTTAGAATTTTTTAATAGGGTGAAACAAATTAATAAGTGGGAATAGCCACCATTAGTATAAGCCTCGATGTTGGAAAATACTGAGTGAACTATGTATATAAGGAATGATCCAAAAACTAGCATCTTAACCCATATTATCTTATCCTTTTGTTGTTTTTGAGATACTTGAGGAGTTGATGATGTTTGATGCATGCTATTTGTGATTTTATTATCTTATTAAAATCTTATTTGGACCACGAAATATTTTTCTTAGGATGGTCTTGGATTAATTTAGATGAAAAAGTATACATGAGAAGTTGTGATTTGAACTTGCTTCGAATGCTCTAATTGGAATTGGCATTTTTTATTGTATTATAATTGGTATTCGATACCGATTAACGCACTTGCAACCATACCAACAATTTTTTTTTTTTGGAAACCACAAGCACAGTATTAAATCATAGTCACAAGCAATGAATGCGGCAAATAATGCCTATTATTATTATTGTGCATTAACCATTATAACAAATAATTGTCGGATAATGATCATTGTCCAAATTCCTCGTACTATTTTTGCTTCATAATTGAGCAAACTTCCGTCAAAAGGCCAATAAAGCCGTTGTTTCAGTTCTAACGGCGGATTGCGGTGAGGGACAGGATGCGTTACAACATGTTATCAGATTAAAAGATTGGTGCTCGCAGCCCCTCCAATAGCTCGTCGTGCACGTGGCTACCACCACCATTTCTCCTCGTATGAATAGCGAGTGCCAACATCGGACATGTTTGAAAAATTAGTAAGCCTATAAGAGTAGGCAAGATGCCATCGGATAAGATCAGGAAGAAGATATCGGAGGAGACGATGGCTATCCTCACACCCTCCCTCCTCTCCCCGCTATTCGTGGTGCTCCTGGCGAGCACCAACTGCCGTGGATTCGAGATCAAAGAAGCCACCGTCGACGGCATCCAGCAGGCCTTCAAGGAGGGCAGTCTCACCTCCAGACGGCTCGTGGAGTACTACCTCGACCAGATCCAGACCCTCAACCCACTGCTCCACGCCGTGATCGAGGTCAACCCGGACGCGGTCCCGCAGGCGGACCGGGCCGACGAGGAGCGCCTTAGCGGGCGCCACCCGGCGGGGCCTCCACGGGATCCCCATCCTCCTCAAGGACAACATCGCCACCCGGGACCAGCTCAACACGACCGCCGGCTCGCTCGCCCTGCTCGGCTCCGTGGTGCCGCGCGACGCCGGCGTGGTCCGGCGGCTGAGGCAGGCCGGCGCGGTGATACTGGGGAAGGCCAGCCTCGGCGAGTGGGGCAACTTCCGCTCCCACCGCATCCCGAGCGGGTGGAGCGCCCGCGGCGGCCAGGGCCGGGTCGGTCAACTTGGCCTTCCGATTCGTTCTCTCTTCTGGTTGGGTTAGATAGGGAAAGTGATGGATTCTCTTCTTTGGGTTGCAGAATCCGTACGCGCTGTCGAAGTATCCGTGCGGGTCGAGCACCGGGTCGGCGATCGCGGTGGCGGCGAACATGGTATCGGTGACGCTGGGGACGGAGACGGACGGTTCCATCATCTGCGCCGCGGCCCATGATTCGGTGGTGGGGATCAAGCCCACGATGGGGCTCACCAGCCGGGCTGGGGTCATCCCCATCTCGCCCACCATGGACACCATTGGGTGAGTTGAAACAATGCAACCTACCTCACTAATTAATAATCCTTGTCGCTTGGTATATTAATTAATAATCCTTGTCACCGGTACCAAGCAAGACGCTACGATGCGTGCAGGTACAAGGAACGGCGGACGAACCTTTTACGATACGATACGATTGTCCCCGCCTAAACACAAACCTCAAATAATAGTAGTTTAGTACTCAAAAAAAAAAAAAGTGTTTAAAGTTAAGTTCACAACCCTGTTACGAACGGTCCAACTTAATCCAGGCCAACTCAAACCGGTTAAAGTTGAGGTTTTATTGCGAAATATTGAAAACCATATCTGTTTCCAAATCCGATTGGTTTCAGCTTTATTTTAAAAAGTTGTGCTGGACCTCGGTTGAGGCCTTACCCAAGTCTTACCAGCCCGAGAAACAACCCCCGATTCTATGGCTCCTTCAAAATGTTCCGAGGAAGGTGGAAGGGATTGGGAAGCGGGTGACAGCTAGCACCATTGCATAACTTCTTTCCGACCGAATTAAAAAATATATTATACAAAAGATATTATTGTATAATTGTTTCTGATGGCCTTGGAAAATCACCTAGGGCATCACGGTTGTATCGTTCGCAACAAAGAAAGATTCACCTTCCTTCGTGCTCATCCACCATTGGATCACCCATTGCACAGATCTCAAATCACTCGAACTCCATCATTGTTCCACCTGCAAAGATCCCAATGCAGGCAGTGGTTGATACAATGGTTGGTGGGTACGGAGAAAGGTGGATATTTCTCTCGTACAACTATAATCCCTCCTAGAGATTGATTATAGGCCAGATAGGTTATTAGTCAAGAGAAATTTTTTGTGCACCACGGATGGTGTAGAAAATCTGACGTAGAGTACATCATTTTGTCCGATTGATCTACATAGCCACCGCTTTTCAATACGCATTTAATATCTGCAGTTTCACTTTTTTGTTAAAATTTTGAATTACGAAAATGCTACTATTTTTGAAAAAAATTATGACATTTTATGTCCATATTATAATATCCTACGTGCAGAAAGTCATCATTTTCATAGAATGTTATAATATGATATAGAATATCACAATATGCCATAGTATGTTATAGTTTTTCCAAAAGTAGGAATATTTCATCATTCAAAATTTTAAACGAAAAGTAAAGCTGCAGGCATTAAATATGCATTGAAAATTGGTTGAACAAAAATGACGTTCCCATATTATGATATTTTGGGACCAAATTATAACTTTCTGTGCGTGGAAAGTCATAATATGCCACAGAATGTCATAAATTTTTCCAACGAGCAAAAGCATTTTCTTCATTTAAACTTTTCAAACGAAAAATGAAACTACAGACATTAAATATGTGTTAGAAAGCGGTGGCTACGTGGACTAATCAAACAAAATGAGCATTCCATGTCGAATTTTCTACACTGCTCGAGATGCACAAAGAATTTTCCTACTAGTCAAACCTTCTCCATACTCGTTTTAGGATGAAGCAGATATAGTTAGATCGGGTAGATTAGATGGATTGGTTCCGGGCTGCAATTTTATTTTTCTATATATAAGTTTAACAATAAAAATAATATAAAACAAATCATGGTGCTTTATATAGATTATATAAAATATGATATAATAAATAAAATTTTAACAATAATAAAATATAATAATAAAAATATTATTGTTTAGGAAGCCAAATATCCCTTGATCTAAGAAAACCAATCAACTAGAAAATAAACAGTTAAACATCGTGGCATGTAACCTTTTTTTACATGTTCAATCTTTCTCATAAGTGGAATCACTAATGCAAAGAATGGAGAGAATTTATAAAAAGTTATATATATTCAGATTAGATTCAAGATGGATTTTATGATTATCTACATTCGTTCCAATTCTATTGCTAGCTGGATAAAACTGACTCTATTAAGGAGGTGTTTGGTTTGCGATCGGAATTGAAATCGAAATGAGAATCGAAATGGATTGAAATTGAAATCAAAATGGTCTAACTCCCTAAAGCATTTGGTTCATGATCAGAATCGGAATCGAAATCGGAATGGATGATTCTCATTGTTGTTACTCGATTCATACAAAGATAAAAATCGAAGTCAACTCAAATTCTTATTTTATTCTTAACTAATTTTTAAAATTAATTATTTAAAATTGATATTAAATAAAATTAACATAATAAGAGATGAAATATTTTATGAAATATTTTATGAATAAAATATAAATAATTTTATGAAAAATAGAAAAGAAAGTGAAAAATAGAAAAGAAAATGAAAGGAAAAAAAGAAGAAGAGGGTGAAGGAAGAAAGGCACCCCCCTCCACGTTCTTCTTCTTTGCCGTAGACCCCACCTCCTCCCACGACCATGCCGCCCCGCCGCGGCCCCGCCCACCACCGTCTGTGCCACACTCACCGTCTGCACCGCATCCGACTTCGCACAACCACCAAATCCCCCATCCCATCCTCTTTTCCGGCTCCGGCGCCATCAAACCCCTTCTCCTCCCCTCCTTCCCTTGACTTCGGCTCCACCAACCCCCTCGCCTCCCTCCCCGGCCTCGGACGCCTCCCATGCCTCTTCCACCCCTCCACTACCGCCCCTCTCCTTTTCGCCGCTTCTTCTCCAATAAGCCTGCAAGGGCGCGGACATCCTCGTCGAAGCCCTCGAGCGTGAGGGCGTCACCGATGTCTTCGCCTACCGACGGCACCTCCATGGAGATCTACCAGGCCCTCACCCCCTCTCCCTCCATCATCAACCACCTCCTCTACCACGAGCAGAGCAAGGTCTTCGCCGCCTCCGGCTAGCCTGCTCCACCGGCCGCCCTGGCATCTGCATTGCCACCTCTAGTCCCGATGCCACTAACTTGGTCTCTGGCCTCATCGACATCCTCCTCGACTCTGTCCCCATGGTTGCCATCATTGGCTAGATCCCCAGCTGCATGATCGACACCGAGGCCTTCTAGAAACCCCCATCGTCCATAGGTGTTTTTTCTTAATTTTATCTCATTCTGGTGGAATGAGATTTTGACTCCCCTGAGGATAGTCCGGATTCAACTATGGAGGAATTGAGCCATCTCATTCCTCTCTGAAATAAAAATTGGAATGAGACTCCCTCCAACCAAACAGCTGAAATGGGAGTTATTCATTCTGATTTTCATTTCAGACCCCAATTGCTTCAACCAAACACCTTCTAAATTTGGGTCGAGCATCCAATAGGATGGAGTAGATTATCACCCCTAGATGGCTTGCTGCCACTATCCTTAGGCTAAAAGCATGAGACGCTATTTCAATTTAAGCCAAGGGTTCAAGCCATACGAGTTCTCTTTTCTTTTTTCCCGTAAGTAATATGGTGATGATATGTGGTTCGGATAGTTCCTGATTGGGCCTTTTTAGTTAACAAAACAAAGAAAGGAAATTGGCTCAAGCTAGTCACCGCCCTGGACAATGCTTATTGCATGTCAAAACTTAGATTTTTTTAGAAACTATTCCTTCAAATCAAATCAAGCTTGTCTATATGACATAAATGAATAGTTGCATAAAAAACATGGCATGGATAACATTTTCTTCCTTTTATATTCCTTTATCCATAAATTATGATGTAATTTCTTCCTTCCTGGCCCCGAAGGACTCCTCTTTGCTCAGTGTGCCTCAAACTTGATTTTCGAGTATTTATGTTTTATGTAATTGTGCATTGGCTGCTACCAAACAGAAAGAGGAAACAAGAAGACTACCTTTTCATCTTTGCTCACTAACCAATTTATTATTATTATTATTATTATTATTATTATTATTTTGTTACAACTAACCAATTTGCTTTAAAAGTTCAAGCTAATAGGGAAAATTAAAGTCAACAATGTTTATTAGTCCGAACACCTCCATTCATATGCAGCTTAGATCATGCGTGTTGATGGATCAATGAGTTGAGACAGAGCGGAGTTAGAATAACAGATAACATGAGCACTGATACCATACTCCAAAACTTAATAGAGAAAAGGTCAACAATATTTATTAGACTCAATAACCATTTCTTCTGATTTTTAATCTGGATGAAATCTTTCTAATTCGATGCAACTCTTTTAGTTCAGGTCTTGACCTCTTTGAAAATTTCTAGAGTAAAAAATGATGAATTTTTATCTGTGCTTTCTTTCTTATGTATTGCATGTATCAAACTCTAAACGGAAATTAATGCTATATATATATATATTTAAATGTAGACCACTTTGTCGAACGGTGTCAGACGGCGTGCATGTATTGGAGGCAATTGTGGGATATGACTCACGAGATGCGGATGCCACGCTAGCGGCATCAAGTTACATACCTCAGGGTGGGTACAGGCAGTTCTTGAGGCTGGAGGGGCTGAAAGGCAAGAGGTTGGGAATTCTGAGGAAGGGCTTCTTTGAATTCCCCAAGGATCCATCTATCAAGAAGTTTTCGAGGAGCATTTCAACACAATGAGGTGATTTTATCGCAGAAAACACTTCGCTTTAGTTTCAACACGATTAGAAGATCGTTCATACGTTTTTTTCCAATTGACTTGTGGTATTCTTCTATGGTGCGGGGGAGAAGAAACCAGTTCATGTTGATATCTTTGATTTTTTTTCTCTATTAAGGTAATTGACCATATGGGATTTATGAGCTACTGAAAAGTTATCAGAACACAAAGAATTTCCTTCAACAAGGAGGAGGAGGAGAGACATGAACATAGAATTGGCAAATTCTCTGAAGAATTAATGAATGAACAAATAGATTATGTTGGCAACATCTTAGCTAACAGAGACAACTCGATTAGAATTAACCAACGAGTGATCTCTTGCATATAGCCATTCACTCAATCACTAAAAATAGTTCAAAGGTTTTCTCGAGGAAAAGATTTGCGCTTAGGCCAATACAAAATTATTAAAACACAATGAGAGATATTACAAAGGTAACCCCTAGGCTAACCAATAGATATTGAAGACACTACAACTCGAACATTTAACATAGATTCGAGATTAGGGGGCACCGAGGAAAAAAATGCTGCCTCTTTGCGGTCTAATTGGAGAAGTAGAAGCAAGGGTGTTCGGATCGTCTCCAGTTCAGCAACATGGGAGTTTTCAGAAATCAATCCTCTTGGCTAATCAACATATCCCTTCTCTGAAGTTTGGAATTGCCTTGTTAGCTCCAAACTCCTTCAGGTACGGTTGTGGTTTCCATGATTGGGTGATATTTTTGTTGTTAAATGTTTGATTACAAATTGCAATATGGTTTGTAGTTTGCACTATTGCTCTCAGTTTGTCATGTCTTGTTTAGTATTTAAGCTAAGTTGCCTAGATACTCTACTTTATTAATGCTAGCTTGCTTCCACCAAGTATAACATGAACCAAATAAATAAATTGTCTCAAGTGAATTAACAAGAATAAAAAAAAAAAAAAAAAAAAAAAAAAAAA
>KE504887.1:600414-618897 GCA_000441515.1 Elaeis oleifera | reverse complement strand
CTAAAATGGATTTGAATCTTGTTATCATAAAAGTGTCTCTTTGTTCTCTGATGACCCTTATTTGATTTAAGATTGATGCATTCCATGTCTTCGAGTAGTCAGTTCCACTAAATTCAACTGTAATCTCCCTGCAGAAATGTTACTAGAAAAATCTACTCTACAAGTCATAATTGCCCAAGGAAATTATTTCAGTTAACAATTTATGAAGCCAAGTTTTTTCATTTAATAATTTATGAAACTAGTGTTGAATATACTTCCTCTTTTATTGTCCTTTCTGACCGATGTTTTTTGAAGAAAGAGACTCTAGTAAGCAAACCATCTTAGAAGGGCAACACCTTATAACATGGGGCTAATGCAAGGATGCAAGTAACACTACCTTAGTGAACTGTTACCAGAAAATTTGATGGCGAAGTTCAGCTGTAGAACAGACATTGGACATCGCCATGGATGAGATGTGATCTTACAAGGAACATATCAAAGAAAATTACTTACGTTTGTGTATCTCTCGCGCACAAACCACAGTCCTAAATCTTTATATTATTTATTAGTAAAATTTCCTAAGATATCCTTTCGGGAGATTGAACGCTTCTTATATTTAAGTTTGCTGAAATATTTCATATTTCCTAGTTAATGGTGATGATCGCGTGTGGACTACAATACCATTGGGCCATCATGACTACAAGTTGCCCAGAATTGCCATTTATTTCAGTAAGTGTCATGTTGAGGTATTTATAAGATTTCTGATAGTTCTCAAAAAATATTTGACAGGAAAGCTGGAGCCATTTTGATTGATAACCTCGAAATAAATAATGCAAGCATCATCCGTGACGCTAAGAAAAGTGGCGAGAAGGCTGTGATGTTGGCAGAGTTTAAGCTATATTTGAATGTGTACTTATCAGAGTTGTCTAATTCTCCTGTTAGGTCTCTTGCAGATGTAATAGCCTTCAACAATGAACATAGTGTTGGGTAAGATGAGATTTGTATCTCTCTTCGCTTTTCTTGCATTCATTGACATTTATATGTCAAAAATTAATCCTCATGCAGGAAAGGATGGCTGATTTTGGTCAATCTATCCTTTTGGAAGCTCAAAACACAAATGGAATAGGTCCTGTTGAAAGAAATGCAATTGCTAAAATGACTCGTCTCTCTTTGGAAGGATTGGAAAGGTTAATGATGGAGAAGCAACTGGATGCAATTGTAACACCAGGTGCGTCTGCATCAAGTGTTCTTGCAATTGGTGGATACCCAGGTATCAGTGTCCCTGCAGGATATGGAACAAACGGAGTTCCTTTTGGAATTTGTTTGGTGGTCTAAAGGGATCAGAACCAAAGTTAATTGAGATAGCTTATGCTTTTGAGCAAGCGACAACTGTTCGAAAGCCTCCTTCATTTAAGCCTGGAACGTCGGCATTCCAGCCACTGAAAGAGTGGTGATTTGTATTGTCAGACAAATTTCTTTTTATGTGACTAGTGTTTTCGACATTTTGTTTGAATCAATGAATCATTTGAGTGTGAAACAATTTCATTTGTATTAATCACATCAAGCTAATCTCCTTTCATGGTTTTATTTTTTTTTCTAATTTAATATATGCAATTTTGAATCTCCTATTTGTTAGTTTCTGTCTTGTTGCACATTCATATTACCATATATTGCTCGATTCTTATTTCCTAAACTTGGTTGTTTGTGTTGACCATTGATCGTACGGCTTCTTTTGATGCTTTTATATACCTTTTCCCATCCTTCATCTTAAGAAATATATTCCTGTCTTAATTGAGCAAAACTGTAGTGCGAAACTATCCAATTTAATTTGAAATTCTTTTGCAAATGGTTTAAGCTTCAAATGGGGCAGTAGATTTTTACATACCTTTTCATGTATGAAATAAGCTGATTCACAGAAAGGGTATAGGATCAAATAGTTTGAAAAAAAAAAACCTAGCTTTGTGGCTTATATCAATATGCATGAAAAGTTCCTCAGCCCAACCTAATAATAGCCCCGAAACGATATTTTGTTAACAACAGAGTCCTAAAAGAAGTTAAAGATTCAAACAGTTGAGTTATTTGTTCCATCCTCCAGCAGTAGGGTTGGTAGGATTATATATAAAATTCCATTAGGAAAAAAAAAAATCTCATGTAAATAATCATATTCTATATTTCGATGATAAAATAAGATTCTCTCCTTCCCTCCTTCCTCTTCCCTCTTCCCTCTCTACCCCATGTTTTATCCTTTTCACCATTTCCAACAGTTAGGTAGATGATTCAATTTAATATGGTTTTAAGCATCAAAATTATTCATGGATTATATGGAAGAAAGATATGAAATGTAAACAAAATTTACTTTGCTAATTATTGGAAAGTCTTAAAATTACCTTTTTTTTATTTATAAAGAAGAGCATTTTATTCATAATAAGAATACAAATACATACAAGAAGTGAGCAGCCAGGTTGCTCTGAGTCCAAAATAGTAGGCTGTTACCAAGTGACCATCGTATGTAACCAAAATACCAACATACAAGACAATGAACATCCAGAACAACAATGAGTATTCCTATCCTATATTTGGATGCTGAATTAGGATTTCCTCTCCCTCCCTTATTCCTCTTCCCCTCCTCTCACTTCCCATAACAAACCTATCATTATTAGAATAGCATACAAATCTTTATAATTACAAAATAATTCATTTCAAGAAGAAGTGAATATATCTTTGTGTATGTTACGAATATTGATGAACATAATAATTTCCATTCTTTTGATGTCAATTTTGTACATACCATCGTATCGATACCATACCATTCAATAAAAAGCACTACGGCATTCAGATAGTAAATTGAATTAGTAAGTTCAACATCCATAGCAGAGCGATGATTCTATGAAATGTTATGATGCAATGAGGCCAATATACACAAGATACTCTAGAAGCATCCTATAAGGAACTCACAATGCAACAGGTGGTTGTTGAGTGGCTAAAGTGGGCACACAAAGCAAATTTATGCAAACACAATTCTCACACAGGATGCAACACACAGTTGTTAAGCAGGTAAAGTGGGCACCACAAAGCGAGTTTATGCAAACACAGTACAACTAGTGTCTGTGCAACAAATCACCAAATACTTGTCGTGCGCCCAAGCAGGTAGACTATTGGTGGAATGCGGTGTCACATATGGCCAAGCTTATGCATAGATCACCAAGGCCACGAAGCTCGTCACTGTTGCCAAGGTCTGCTGGGTGCCTAGGAGGCCATCGCCGGTAGCTGCCCTTCTCTGAGACCCCCGTTGAGGTCCTCTACAATATCAACAAGCAGCTCCAGAACGAGGACATCGACACCCCCTCACCAAGGTCCACCCTGTCAAAAAGATCACCTCATCATCATCTCCGGACAACAACATCAAGAAGGCTGAGTCCTGCCTCACTGACCACAGCCTCATCCCCGCCCTCCTCCCTCCACCGATGACGACGACCACGTCCCCATCTCCTCCTTCCTCTTCTACCATACCCTCAAGACCTGCCAGCCCCGCTCCTGCTCCTTCACCTGCACTCCGATGTCTATAGCTTCCGTGTCCTCCTCCTTGAGCTCCTCACCAGCAAGACCCCTTCCACAACCTCATCAAGGAGCAATACGCCGACATCCCCCGGTGGGTATCAGTCTCTATGCAACAAGAAGAAGGAATTCGGGGAGGCATCACGGGGAGTGGAGGGTTGTAGGTTGGTGGAGAAGTGGAGCCCAATGATGGTGGGATAAAATAATGTCCTCTTGAGCTCATTATTTCATATTCCTAAAGGTTAACACCCTTAAGTTTAATCATCCAAACATCTCATTCCCATCTCTACTGGATTTTTACCCTTGAGATTGTTAAATCTTATATGATTAGCCTCAATCCCATAGTGCCCAAATAAGGCCTAAACTATCAATAATTATACAATGAAAGCATATTAGAGCAATGTTAAGTTCAACTACTACTATCAATGGCTGGTTAACTATGGTCAATCATTCTCACAATGCCTCTTGATCCTTCTAAAGAATTACTCAACGCCCTACACTTCACTATACTTCTTACAGTCCACAAAAAGACTGACACTTTTTCCTTTTATTTTCCATGTAGTGCTGTTGCATACAACAATCTAGTCGAGATTAGCCTAGGCATGGCACCCCATAACAAGTGAGATCAACAACCAATTAACCAGCCAAAAGAGCCGATCTCATGGCAAGTATGATGTTGTCCTAATACTGACAGATGTCTTTTTCTTATTTATAATCTAGGTAATAAGATATTTTTTTATTTTAAATATCATTCTTAGAACAAATTGTGCGTTATCCACTGACAGCAGATAATGATCGTCTAATTGTAACTTTCAGATATACATATACACACACACACACACATACATATATACATGTATACACACGCACGCGCACACACATATATATATTGGTAACTTGGATATCATATCAATGAGCCCCCTTCAATTTGTGTGAGGTTCCACAATGCAGTCATCAGAGACCGGGAGGCAAGCAGCCATATATGGGACAAGGAATGATGACCAGGAGAGGATGGATGGAAGAGAGAACAAGAGAGGCACGAGGTGAGACCTGAGGAAAGATTATGGGCAGATGAGGCAAGGGCCAAGTTTAAGAGTAATTAATTCTCAAACAACTTTGATTGATGGAATTGGCTAGATCATAGTTATATTCAACCTCTACCAGCAAGCGTACAATTCCACAAAAGAGACATATAATGACAAGTATATGGAATTGTTTTCTTGGACTAGGGTCCTGTTCTGACCTCTACTCCAGCACGATGTTTCTGCCAAACAGGGCTTATGAGTCATATTTTTTGCATGAAAATTGTCTGAAAAATTTCCAGTTTGATACTATATTAGTTCAGAAAATCTTTAATCCCCTAACAACTGAACCTAAGATCAGTCTTAAAGATTTATATGTGCTAGTCATGAGAGTGGAATCAAGAATCTAATATAATTGTAGAGACTTATCTAGGAATTCTTTTAGTGAAACCTCCAAGGCCCATTTAAATAAGTAAAATATGTTTTTGTCTGAAATAGGCCTAGTCTGAGGCTTCATTTTTCTCTTGCCAAAAACAGGCCCATTGTCCTATTTTGCACGGAAATAATAGTCTACAAAGTAACTTTGATAATATATTAGGTTAGAAAAATTTTTAATTCCTTTAGGTTAGGAAAATTTTTAGTTCCTTTAGGACCGAGTCTTAGGCCAGACTTGAAGTGAAACCTTGACAGCAAGAAGCTCATGTTGCTTTCAACTTCCTTTTATTCTAGCTAATGTCTCTTAGTAAAAATTCAAGGTGATGATCTCCAGGCATTTAACTGGGGTCCCCACTACTCTTTTATTTGCCTGTTAATAGTAGTGAAAGCTATCAGCCCATATATTCCTTCAATTTCCTTTCCTAAATCTGTTCCATTTCACATCTCAATCCTCAATAACTGAATCTGGAACTTATAAAAATTTATAGTCTGAGACAAGAAAACACTAGTTTAAAACCACTTCACAAGTTATTTTATACAAATCAAGAAAAGACCAGCAACATCTATTTTACATCCCAACCTTCAAAAAGTCCAAATATAGTTTAACCTTCTACCAATTATACTAATATATAATTCCTAAATCCAAATCCCAATACATGCATGCCTAAGTAGTTTCCCACATCATGTTGGTGTAAAGTTTCCTCCCGTGGCATTGTGACATTAAAAAAAAAAATCCAAAACTTAGAGCGAAATTGCTAAGAAAAGATTGGTTTGAAATACTAAATGCTCCATTCATTTTTTGTCAATCTTACCTTTGTTCTTCTGAAAAAAGTCTTCCACACCTCCAAAGACAAAGAAGAAATGAACTTTATTTATCCTTAAATTCTCATCCACCTTGAGTATCTTTAAAAGCTAGCTATATGGCTGCAATGACTTGATAAGCATCATATGCCATTGCCTCGTTGAAATTCAAACACACCATTCTACTCAGACATACAGAACTCATTCTAGGCCATATAAGTTTATATTCTGAGTAGTAGTTTTTGTCGATATATAAATAGATAGGAAAAACACAATGATATGGTCCTAAACGGTCTTCCAGTCAAGCTTCAAAAATCCCTAAACAGTTAGTCATCAATAATGATAAACAAGCAAACTTCCAAATTGTTGTTCAACTTAGAAATTGTACTATATGTCATATCCTGGACAGAACAGAACCAAGGGGAAATATTTATATAGTATTAACAGATATTGATTGTGTAAAAGTTCAAGAAGAGCTCAATAATATAGAAAATCAAATGCTAAAGCTTATCATTTATCATTTCAGTACATAGTTTCAAGAGAATTTGCCCTCAAAGGCATGAAGTGAAAATCAAGCAATTTCTCCTAAGTAAGCTCTGATGAAATAGAGAACCACTAAGTCATCTAACAGACTCTGCCAGAAATTGCACCTCATAAAAGCATAAAGAAAGTAAAAATGCCACACAGAAGCTAGGCTTACTCACAGTTGATGCCAAAAGCACATAGCCAGCCTTCTGACATTCTTGCAAGTTCTGCTCAGCAGCTTCTCATATTTCCAAGGCTAGTTGACCTGCTAAATAGACTGAGAAGAACCAAATAGTGTTCTCTTGACATTTCTGAAAGGGGGACAAGCGCAAGCAGTGCTATCTGAAGATGTTCTGAGCTATTCAACCGGATACCAATTTGCCCAGTCCCCCTGTTGCTCAGGTTTACATGGCCAATCACATTAGTCCCTCGTCCTACAGGAAGCTGAGACTGAACATTGCAGCCAATTGCCAGGTCCCCATGCCAATCAACAACAGAGAGTGCAAGAGTTGACAGATTCCGTCCGATAGGATAGTCTTTGTCCCTTAAAGTTGCCTCCAGACGACCGCCATAAGCTACATCACCTCGACCAGTCATTGCACCACCACTCATGAGCAATCTGAACCGTTTGTTAATTACCAGTTTGTCTTCAATCTTCAGGCCAGCTGACATTGAATCCCTAGGAGGTAACCGAAAGTCCAGCTGCTGTGTTGTTTCGCCTAAAATTATTAAACCTTGTTCACCACGTAATGTGTAGGCCATATCCTTTCCAACACTCTGCATATCCAAGCCTAATGAAGTTGCTTTCCCTTCACCATGCTTAATTGAACTTGCCAGCTCCATTTGAAGAGTGCATTCCTTCTTATCCTTTGTAAGCTGGCCAGAAACGGATATTGGGATCTTATCTTTCACTACGAATAACCTTTCAACATTCAGACCCTCATAACCAACATCATGATCCCAACCCTGAGTTTCCAGCACCGGCCTGACAAGCCATTGGCTGGAAGAATCTAGAAAACGGTAGCGGTGGCTAGGGTTATCAGAATCAAAAGAAGTAGGCAGCGCCAAATCTGGCATGGGTACAGGAACAGATGCAGGACCACTGCTTTCATCTTCTAAGTTCTCATTATTGAAATCATTTGGTAGATCCTTAGCTGCCTCTGCCATTTTCCTCCTTAGCTTCCGATGCTTCTTCTCCTCCTTCAACTGCTTTTTATAGAACAGCTTCTCCCTGTAGTCCAGCTCCTCAAAATATGCCTTCTTCTGCGCTCGGCTCAGTTTTGCCAGTTGTGATTTCGTAAGCCGCTTGAATGGTGGCAACTCATCATAATCTGGTTCATCATCTGAATCATATTCCTCATCTAAATCCTCGTCCAAGGTATCATCATCGCCAAACTGCTCCTCTGGCAACTTTAGTTGGGGTCTTGACTGAAGAAGAGAAGACAGGAGGAAGGGTAATGGAGGAACTCTTGCACGAGATCCAAAAGGTTTACCAGGTGGATTGTCCTGCAACTTCAGAAGCATGTTTGCCTCTGCCAAAATTTTGAAGCAAATGAAAGTAACAAAAGTTGTGGCTTCCAGACTTGACCATTTGGCAAGACTCTCTGGCCAGCCCTGTTCATCCTGCATGCTGAGTGGTTTTCCACCAAGGAAACTGGGTTCATAAGCCGCACATCACCAGCAGCCTGTCGGATTGCTTGCTGAACAACATGGGACCTCTGTGTCACAAACATCTCATAGCTCAAAGGACTACCATTTGGGCCATCGGGTGGAGCAGAAGCAGCATGAGTTAGAACAACAATAGCATTGAACCAAATAGATGCTCCAAATATGTCAGTTATAGTCCGCAAGAGTGGTACATCCCCATAATCCCTGCTCTGCATATCCAACCGATCAAAGTAAAGAACAATATCTGGAGGAGTCTTACTGATGAACTTCTTCACTGAGTAGAGAATCTTCTCATTTTGACGCTGATCTGAGGAGGAAGAGGAAAGTCCAGGTGTATCAATAACCCTAACCTTGATTCCTTGAACCATCCCTTCTATCTCCTGAACTTTCTTAGTACCCAGTTGGAAGGCATCTGTCTGCAACCTAACCTCATCAAAAATTGAATTGATGGTGGAACTCTTACCCACCCCAGTCTTCCCTATGATCATGATTGTACAAGAGAAGTCAAGGGGCTCCTGTCCAGCAGCCTCAAGCTGCTCTGCCATCACACTAGCTCGATCAAAGCTGAATACACCAGGCCGATTTGTGTTTCTTCTGAGTTGCTCTGCTAGCCCAAGCCTGTATAGAACTTGTGCAACAACTACATTGTGTGGTGTTTGACCAAGCCTGTGAGCAAGACGCAGGAACTTAACCCGGATCATCTGCAGCTTTTCACGGGTCTCATCATTCTCTTCTGCATCATCATTAACAGGCTCCTCAGAATGCTGAGATTGCCTTTGTGGAACAGAGTCATTTGCTCTGGGTTGCTGAAGAGAGCGAGCAGAAGGTTCCAGTAAGGGGCAGAAGATCCAAGGCCAGCAGGACGAGATGGCAAAGAAGGCCTCCGAATTCTCAAAACGTGAAGTAGCAGATGGTGCTTGCTGACTATAAGTCTTGTCCTCATCATCTGTAGAACCTGAGTCACCTAAACCTTCTACCAATACAGATTGCTTTCCGACATCTTTGATAACTCCAGACTTGCTGTCAGAGCTAGGACTCTGCCCCCTGCCTTCCTTTGGGTGCTCTTGAATTCCATCTGTGATGGGAGGATTGGTGGATTCATCTTCCTTCACCACAGAAGCAAATGTCTCAGCTACAAACCCATTATCCATTTTAGAAGGACCTTCTTCACTCTGCTGATTTATCGTCTGCTCATTGGGAAAGGTACTTGAGCGGACTGAAACATCCTGCATCTGATCAACCCCATCATCATGTGGAATCTGTTCCTTTGAGTCAGTTCCACAACTCACACTGTTCTTATCGAAAACCACCTCGAGTGATCCTCCATTTTCAGTTTTTTCATAAACAGCTACATGCAGCCCATCTGAAATCACCTCATCAGGCTCACTATCATTGGAATTCTCATCAACAAACTCTTCTTTGCTATCCTCAAGAATCACTTCTCCATCATTCACGGGAATAGAAGAAACTTTTACCACATCTCCTACCTTTTCACTGATAACATCATCTGCTTCCACACCATTCAATTCAGTAGGCATGGCTTCTCTCCTGTCTTCTACTTGTTTGAGAGGAAGAGAATGATCTGACTCTGCAGAAGCTTCCACCTCTGTTGCCCCTTGCTCTTCATGACTCTGATCATTTACTTGGGCATCAATTGACTCATCAAACTTCTCAGAACCATTCAATTCAGTAGGCATGGCTTCTTCCTGTCTTCTACTTGTTTGAGAGGAAGAGAATGATCTGACTCTGCAGAAGCTTCCATCTCTGTTGTCCCTTGCTCTTCATGTCTCTGATCATTTACTTGGGCATCAATTGACTCATCAAACTTCTCAGAAAAACGTGCTTCTTGTTTCTCGGAACTCTGATCATTCAGCAAAGCATCTGTTGACCCAACAAAATTCTCGGTATCAACCATTTCTTGTTCATCAGCACTCCGATCATTTACCTGCATATCTCCTCCTTCATCATACTTCTCCAGACCAATCGTTTCCTGTTCGTCAGGACCCACATGTCCCTTCTCACATCGAGGTACTTCCACAATCCCCCTTTTATTTACCGCAAAATCTTGCGAATCAGACTGCTCCTGTTGAGGCGGCTCCATCGCCTCCTCAAAACCTCGTTTCTTCAGAATCCTTCGCTTCATCCTTCGGCCCGTCGGATCCACCAGCAACTCCATCTACCGATTTCGGCAACGAGGCCCCATCCTCTGAATCCATCTTCATCTCTCCCAACCGATTCTCCCGTTTTCCATCAGACTTCAAAGATCCAGCACCTCAAATCCTAGACTAAGCCTTTTGGACCTAATTTCCAAGAAATTACTAAATCAAATACCGTAAATAACACAAATACTCAAATAAAAAAATTAAAAGGTAGAAGGATGATTCAATCAAGAACACATAGCCCAGTGCAAAATCCGTCTCAAAATAACAAATTTTCGGATCAAAACGGGTTCTAAGATCTAGGGTTTCCGTCGATGAATTCGAAAAATATTATATTCAGATAAAATAGGGCGGAAGAGGGCAACGAACCTGGCGATGGAAAACGAGATCAAAACCCTAACTATGTCCTCCCCCTTCCGCCGTTCGAAATCCTCGCAGTCTTGGAACGGGGAAGCTCTGTTACCCCTCCATTTGCGAACGGCTTGATTTGGACTCGCTATCAAATGGAAGAAGCGACGAAAAATAATGGTAGAAGGGAGATGGACGGAGGAAAATGAAGGGTCCAGGGATCGGACGGGCGAGGCGAGGGGCTTCGCCTCGTCCGGCTTCGTGGGAAACGCCAAAAAAAGACGGAAAGAGAAAAGGAAAGGGTGAGAAAATGTTGGGTTGGTGCCGTGGTCCGAGGTGCGTCGTCTTGTTGAATCACAGTGGGCTCCGTCAGTAAATCTGCAAATGGGTCTGGGCCATGGCTTTTTTCCAGCCCAGCACCATTATAGTCATCTTATTCTCCCTATTCTAACCAGTGGTGGGGCCTGACATCAAATATCAGAGAGATAAAATAATAATTTATTAATAATTTTTAATAAAATATTTTATAATAAATAATAAAATAAAGATATATATATATCCAAAATATTATCAAAATAAAAAATTATAAAACCACTGTTTAACAAGAATTTTTAAATAGAAAAGATTGAAGAATAAATAAACAACGATTATTTTTTAATAAATTTATTATTTTAATAAAAATTAATATATAAATTAATTATATAATTTTTTTTAAACTAATAGATTCGTAATGTGTGTAAGACTAAAATATTGAGAGAATCGTCGTATATATATAAATATATAAATAATAAATATTTAAAATTTTTGGGGGATAGCGGCTCCCACTGGTCTCTCTTACGCTCCGCCACTAATTCCAGCATCTATCAAAAGTTCTCTTATTCTATAGTGACAGTGCAAATAAAAACTCCGACACCGACGGATAGTGTTAGAGTTTATTTCTTTATTTATAGTTATTATTTTATTTTTATTTTTTATGGCATATGATCCCCTTTATGTCTCCCCAAAAAAAAAAAGTTCTCCTAGTTTTTTATGGTATCATTGCCTCCATTTGAAATCATGCACCGTATTTTGCTTACTAGTTATCTTGTTTCTATAATTTTTCCCTTTGATTGTCTTCTATGCATAAAAAAACTTTGCTCAATGCAATAAGGATGTGTTTAGTTTGTTATCAGAATAGGAATCGAAATAAATTGAAATGAGAATCAAAATGGCTATATCCTTTAATGTGTTTGGTTTATAACTATATTTAGAATTAGAATCAGAATGGATTTGAATGCTACGGGAGAATAAAGATTTAATTTTGAAAGAATTTTTATTCTTCTTTAGAATCGGAATGAGAATAGGATTTCTTACAACTAAAATGTTAGAATAGGAGTTACTTATTTCCACTCTCATTACAGAGCTCAACTCTCTCCAACCAAATATACCTTAAAGTTAAATATCAGCTTACAATTCTGTAATTCAACTTTTATCCTAAAATAAACCTATGTTGCCTTGTAAACCAAAATAGTAACCTAAGAAGCAAACTCTTTTTTCCCGTTTCAGGAAGAAGGGGTCACGGTCCTTGCTTTCAACCCAAGAAAATAATATCTCCAGGTCCCAAGCCCAGTTGGTTCTTTAGGAAAGAGAGAGCCATGGGACGGAGCCGATAGCCCAAGTAGCTTGGAAACTGAGGTGATCAACCACTTGATTCCTCACTGTGGAATTCTCGGAAACTAACGAATTCCAAATTTATAATTTTATGAATCACAGGACGCTGCATCACCAATAATCTACCATACAAAAGTGTCGAAATCGATTTGATACCGTTACTAATCAAAATGAGACTATTACCCAAACTTTTCAGAGTTTTTAGGAAGTCTGCAATAGGAACTGGCCTGTCAGCAAGCGTGATTGCGAGTGCAGTTTTTCTTCGTTTTTAAGAAAGAGAAGGAAACCACCCAATCTATTGAGTAGGGAGTGAAAATTAGTATCAAAGATGTTTATGAGCCGGGTAGAACTGTTGAACGTGATGCTCTTATCTTTAGGGGTAAAGAGAGAAAAATTGGTGAGCGTCTTCTTTCAGGTATGCCTTCCACTTTTCTTTCCTAACTAGCTACCAAGCTTAGCTTCCTGGATTTTTGTACCGCTAAAAAAAAAAAAGGGCCCTCTATGGAAGACACATTGGAAACCAGATGAAGGCAACTGGCTCAATATCATTAGATTACATTCTGCTTGGCTCCCTAATAACAATGTAGCCACTTCTCTTTTCTGTTTCAGCATCTCTCTATCCATGGGAATTGAAACTTTATTATTTTAGCTCTGCTAATATCAAGCCTCTGTCCACAATTCCCACGCCATTTTATGAATGATCTTTATGTGCATTTCATCTGATTGTGTAATAGAAACAGTGTGTAAATTGGTTATAGTCATTATGCAGATTGCTATATCAGACCTTGCAGGGTGGAAGATGACTTTATTTTAATAGCGTTTTTACGTCTTTGTTTCAGTGTAAACCTCTGCATAATTTTGTTGGAAAGGAGAGATATGCCATCATTTTTTTAACTTCTATTCCATGTTCAATAGGTTGTTGCCTTGTGGGAAACTTCGAGGACTAAGCAGAAACTGAACTTTGTTGATGGTAATCGAATACTTCATATTCACTCTTTTTGAGGAAAATTGTGCAGTTTAATGAACTGAAATATATGGGAATGGTTAGCTGATCTGCTATCTAGAACAATCTTGAGAAACGGTGGAAAATACCATGTCACACATTTCATTAGGAATAAAATGGGTATAAAGAGAGGAAAAAATCCAAACAAGAAAGAATAAGGAAAAGTAAAGGAGAGGTGCTATCTAGTTAGGAATTGAACTGTTCTAGTGCATTGACGCATCGAATGAAACAGATTTATGCTAATTACAACACTCTTTTCACTTGTTAGTGCCCAAACCTGTCAGCTTACAAAAGAAAGCATCAGATGGCAGATGTAGTGTGTATAACAACATTCAGCTATTGAAATTTTGCCCATCAGGTAAATAGAATGCTTTAATTCATGGCTTAATCTTTGTGGAAGTTCATAAAAGCCAGCCAGTCTGGGCAGAGTGTACATGGAATGTCTGAAAGCCAAGATATATGATAATACCGTATGTTTAATTTGTATCTCAGCTTCGCTAGCCTGTCAAACAGTTCAGTTGCATGTAACCTGAAGTGGTTCATAAAGAAAAAAGGATTGTGTACACTCAGCTGCAAAATGGAAGGTCCACCCTTCAATGATAAAACTATAAATTCTTCCTCCAGTCTCGAGCATCCCATGGTAATCAAATTGCTACCTCCGAGTGTACAAGTTTAGGAACTGAAAAAGCTTGAAATTAATTTAGGGGAAGCGGAAGCAAATAGAATTCTAAGTCACTCTATTTTGATATGGAGTAGGGAACATCAGAAGATAATAGAGAATACTAACTAATACTTTCTGTTGTTCCATTACTCCTTGCTTGCTTACAAGATGATATATTACATGGCTTTATTATTATAGTCATATAGTGTTTTTGGATATACCCTTTACAATATATTACATTATCCAAGAGAGAACTAATTATAATACTGACTTCTTGGGAACACTAAAGACGCATCATGAATACTCTAGTTATGTGACTTGATTTATGCATTAATGCTTTACTTACTACTATATTACATTTGATTTATCTTTCCAGTAGGAATAACATCACAATGAGGATGAAAATAGAACCAACCCAAATAGCTAGGACAAGACTTGATGGTTATGTTTATTCATATGGTAGAGTAATTTGCATGACTTACTGAGTGCTCGTAATAGTTCGAAGCCAATGCTTTGAAATATGAAAATCCATCACCAACGGAAGCAATCAATAATGGCGGTTCGAATGCCTAAAGAATTTTGATCTCACGGGCCAAATCTTTTTGCGAGCATGCTTTCAACACTACATTAACTCATAAAAATCGTTAAAAAAAAAAAATAATCACTCAGCACCTTGTACCAATCAGTTTGCTTCATTAATTCAATAGCTCACTTGGCAGTTACAACCAAAAGGAGCAATAGCAATACATCGCATGACTTTTTGAATGCTTTTTCTTAGAGTTATTTAAGCATTTTACTAGATGTTTCTGAATTGTAGCTCCCTTCTCGGCAAGATAATTAGCAGCAACATTCTCCAAGCGAATCATATGCCGTCGTATTTTAATCAATTGAGCATCAGTATTTGACGTAAAACAAAGCATGATCTTTACTTCGCACCATGCATGTCTACAAAGTGCTTCTAAGAAATATATAAAAGCAAAGCAAAGCGAAGCTTCTATGTGGCTGAGTATTTTGGGAAGATGTTGTAGATAAATCTTCAGGCTAGTTTATTTTTTGACTTTTTTGAATATATTCATGCTAGAACCGTGTGAATCGCCAGTCAAAATAAAATAAATTAAAAAAGGAAGAAAAAGGGGCAAAAATCACCATTATTCACAGAGACGAAGAAGATTCACGAGGAAGCACACGCATCTCCACATGAACCTGCAAGCCACCATCCTGACCGCCGCTCCGACTGTCGACGCCGCAGTCGATCGTCTCCGGCTCCATCTTCCGCTCGATAACACGATCCCGACAAATCGGGCAGAGCGAAGAGCTCGTGAGGAGCCACCGATCAATGCAGTCCTTGTGGAACATATGATCGCACCGTGGCAGCACCCGCACCTCCTCCCCGCCACGTACTCCGCGAGGCACACCGGACAGCTCTCAGCCTCCTCCGAGCTTGCGGCCGAGAAGAAGGCAGGGAAGCGGGGAGATCGGCGTAGACGAGCACCGGGATTGCCTCGAGCTGGGCCGGAGGGATGGCGAGCACCGTGGCGTTGTTGGGAGCGTGTGCCGCGTCGAGATCGGGTTGCCGCTGGAATTGGACGCGGATGCATCGGAGGATGGTGCCAAGGACGAGGTACATGGCGGCCGCCACGAAGATGGAGGCGACGGAGACGATCAGGGTCGCCTCCAGATTGTCCAGCTGGTCCACCGCTGCTGGGTCGAGAAGAAGGCGGTGATAGCGGCGGAAAGGCATTATTGGCCTTTTCCGTGCGTGTGCGCGAGGGGATGTAGGAGAACAAGTAGGGTTTTCGAAGGAAGGGAAGGGCATCACTACAAAAAGGAAGGAAAGGAAGAGCAATCATCAAGAAAAGGAAAGAAAGGAAGAGCATCGCCAAAATAAAAGGGAGGGAAGAAGAGAGGGATTCTTCGGGTCCGCTGAGTTGGAGCACACGAGATAATCCCATAATTTTTGAAAATTATTTATTTAAAAAATAATTATAAAAAAATAATTTTAGTATATTTGATAGGTAGAAAAATATTCTAAAAAGATTATTATGTTTGGTTGGGGATAAACCTATATAAGAATATGATTAAATTTATAAATATATTTTTTAATATAAATAATTTTTAATACTAAGATAATATTGTCATCTCCATTTAGTTCTTATATAATGACTATGATCACATAGTCCTTTGTATAATATCATCTCCATCTTGATTTGTTTACAAAAATTTTTTTTTGAACGAATTTAAAAAAATATCGTAATAAATTTAATGATTATATATACAGTTTTATTGAAAATACTTTTGTCAAATATGGATTACTATTACTTTAAAATTATTAAATACCAATCTCCTATGATATTTATTTAATTTTTTTAAAAAATAATATGAGCCTCATCAATTTTTTTCGTCTCTTTCTTTCATTTTGCATATCAAATATGGTAATTTATGATGGAATTTATTTTTTCATGTCAGATTATTTTCAGATCCTTTATTTATTATGAACAACATCAGAAATATGTGACAGGAGACTATTTTAGGTGCAGATTACGTTGTTGTTACTTGTTGGACGGAGGAAGAGTGTATTTCTTGGGGTTAATTAAGGTTGGAAACGATCTAGCTAGGCTTAGATAAAGCTCAAAAATAATTTTAAAAATTATAATTCAAATCCATAATTTTTCAATTATAACCACAATGGTCAAGCCACCGACGGGGTCAAAGTTTCACAGCCTCTAAATGTTAGAATATTAAATATTGATACATCAAAGTATAGCCTCATTATATTCATATGCTAAGATATAGCCTCCAATAGTAGACTAAGGATTTACCAAAGCATTGGCCCTCACAGATAGAGTTTCGATGTACCAATGAGTAACTCTCTTGGTAAGGTATCAATATGTCAAGGTATAGCCCCGGCTAATAAAATATTGATGTGCTAATATATAGTCTCCACCATTTGTAGAGTAATCATATGCCAAGATATCGCCTCCACTCGCAAGATATCAATATGCCAAGGTATAGCCCCAATTAATAATAAGTACATTAAAATATAGCTCATACAGGTAGGATATTGATATACCAAGGTATAGCCCTTGCTAGCAGAATATTGATGCATCAAGTTATAAACCCCACTAGTAGGATATCAATGTGCAAAGATATAGCCCCTACCAATGGGCTATCAATATATCAATGAAGAAACCCCAACATTAGAATATTGATACATTATCAGGCTGATTGTACAAATTTGAAATATATCAAAGATCTTTTTATAGAATAATATAACTCATATTTCAATTAAAATATGCATATTTCTTATAAGATTGATCAACGATGTACATAATTTTTCATAATAAAAATATTATCTCCAAATATCAAGTTTATTTGCTGTTAAAAAAAACTATGTGTTGGTGCAAAAATCCACCGACGTCGGAAAAGCTGGAGTCGACGGTGCCGCGGTCGCCGTCGGGACATGCAAAAAGAAGTCTAAACCGGAGTTGGGGTTGCTCCGACAAGACCCTCCGACGCTCAAGTCAGTTCTCTGCCTCAACAAGAATGGAGTGCTCGAATGAAAATTTTAGCAGAGTTTTAAGATAGAAATTTGAGCTTAAAGAATAACGTATCTGGGGATCTCTTTTTATAGGCAGAGGGCGTAACAGATTGATAGTGACGTCCGCAACCGCATGGTGGTGGGCCGTTCAGGGCCATGAGTAGTTTGTTACGGAGAGTAGTGGAATGGAGTCGTGGCCACCGCCGTGGTCTGCCACGTGGAGCCTGTTGCGGAGAGTGAAGTGGTATCCGTTGTCGTGACTTGTCAGAGCATGATGGAGCCGCAGGGGATCCGTTACAGGAGGTGGAGCAGAGTCGTGGCCATTATTATGGCCTGTCAGAGAATCTGGGCCTGTCGGTCGAAGCTCGGTAGGGACGTCTTGTGGAGCGAGGTAGCTCTCTGTCTGAGAGGAGTTCGGATGTTTTCGAGATTGCTGACGAGCCTGCTGTCAACAGGTGTCTTAGGTGTTGGCACTGCAGGCCGAAATCATTTGTCGCAGAAGCTTGGATGGAGACTTCCCGTTGGTGAAGCCCGATCGGGGTTGGCCTGATATAGGAACTTATTTAAAGGCTGTTCGCTGGGGAATTCCGATGGTATGAGAGGCCCGGCAGGAGGTCGTCCGATGGCTGAACCCGGAAGATGTCGCAGAAGCCCGTCCGCAGGAGGAGCCTGTGGAACACTGCTGAAGTTCGGTTGGAGCCGTTGAAGGTCGGTTGACACTGTTGAAGGTCGGCGGCCGGAGAGGTATGGGAGACACCGGAGGTGGTCGGCCGTCGGGGGGAGTCCAGTTGCTGGGGCCCGTCTGTTGTAGAAGTTCGTCCGGGGTCTATCCGCTATCGAAGTTCGGAAGAAGCCCGATCTTTGTGAAAGTTCGGGTGAGGACCGCTTATTGAAGAGGCTCGACTGAAATCCACATAGACCGCTCGTAGTAGAGATTTGAAGTAGACCATCTTAGTAGAAGCTCGATGCAGATCGCTTGTAGCGGAAGCTCGGCGTAGATCGTCTGGCTCCCGTAGGAGCTCAAGCCTTCCTTCGACAGAGATTTGGGGCAGTGGTCCGGCTCCCGTAGGAGTCCGGAGGAGGTTTACCTGCAATAGGAGTTCGGAGTAGAGGTCCGGCTCCCGTAGGAGTCCGGAGGA
>KE504887.1:558282-582741 GCA_000441515.1 Elaeis oleifera | reverse complement strand
ATAATTAATAAATATATTTTTAAGAATATATCATAGATAGTTTTGGTATTATATGGTTAGTGATCTTAAATTTTCACGAAATATCAAATAGGATACTCATAGATATCGTGATCTCTAGAGATCAAATCACTCAGAATTTGGATCACCAATAATCTTATATCACTATAACAATTCCATTTAGATCACCAAATACCATCTTAATTGATGCTCTTAAGTTAGACAACCATATCATTTCTGGGATGGCCGAAAACAAGCTTTTCACTTACAAGGGATACCACTAAAGTTTCCTGATTGCTTAAGAAGTATTTTGTTTGACTCTAACTATTAGAAAAAAAAAAAATAGAGATTATTTTGGAAGAGGGTAGGCAATATGCTGATAGAGAGAAAATGCAGGTGGTCATCGATGGGGATTTGGAGTGCCACCTCAATTTTCTTATGCCTTCTCTCTATTTCCCAAATACTTCTTCCATTCATGTATTGATTATATTTTATACACCGAATGGTCAGTGACACACAGCTTATGAACTTCTAATTAAGTTGCATTGGTTTCATGAAAAAAATATACAGTTTTAAAAACAACTCTACGTGATTTTTGCTAGATAACGAAAGAGTTTCCTAGCATTGTAAAGAGCTGCTGCAAATCCCCTAACCAATCATTTATGGATAACAGTACTATTTCTCGTTTTGTTGGGCTACAAGCTTAATAGTTTGTTTCTGTGTACCATGGATGGGCTTAGCTTGGGGGGCTACTTATCACGGGCTATGTTAGATCACCTCTAGGGAGCAGTTGGCCCATGTTCTTTTTATCGATACAGCCCAAATATTGAGCCTAACTAATGTTGGGATGGACTTTGCTTGGTGAACCCCCAATACTTATTCTTTCCTCCTCTCTCTCTCAGTCTTTTTCACTCTTCCTATTACTACTTTTCTGTATTTCGATTTAAGTCTCTCCCTAAATCTAATCAAATATGATATCACATATCATGATTGAATCATAAGGTCTGCTCCAACACCTGATGTAATAATGCAAGATCTTATTCAAAAAAATTAGTCAAAATTTATTATTTGGATTTAAGTAATGTGAAACCAAGCACACACTCGGTTCATGGCATCAGGTTTAATTGCCTTAGTTCTACTAACATATACATCTTACACATGTTCTTATCCTTTGCTCAAAATTACATACATCTCACACAAGAGAAAAGAAATTTCACAACTCTTCCTGATGAGAAGAATAGATGCCACTTGAAAGGGAATTTATGTTGATTTATGTCATGCATCATTGACCCCCCGCTACCCACCATAACGGTAGGGTCTACTTAATGCTGCTGTCGCCGGCCTTTCTGCCATGGAGTCCGGCAATGGACTGCTCACCTAATATACTCGCATGCGATGCTTTAAAAATGGACCACTGTGCTCATAGGTCATCCATCTAGGCTCTAGAGTAACATCCATGACAAGCTAGGTCCCAACCTCCCTAGCTTCTAGAGAAACACGTGGGCACCTCCCTCTTTATTTTATTGAATTCAGGTAATTGCAACAGTGGGGACAAAACTTTCTATTAGATATTTGTTATTCTTAGTTATACTATTTTTTGAATTATAGAAAAATTCTTAAATCGTTCTCAATTTTTCTCTTGACCAAATAATTCCCTCCTTAATTGTTCTTCAAGAACGAATTAATCTACAACTATTCAATTTTCTGCAATTGTATATAAATTTTATGATTTATTCATAAAGTATTGTTGGTTTACTTAAGAAATTTTTATGGGTTACAAAGTAATGATATTATATAATATTGCTAGTGCTGATTTTTTTTTTTGCTAAAAATTTTTGCGGCTCTTAAATTTATTTTAAAAATATACTCAAAATATTTTAGAAAATCTATTTTCTATTTATTTTAAAATTTATTTATTATCCAAATTCTTTCTGAATTTTTGATATTTTTTTTATAAATTTTGAATCATTATATCAGGTCCTGAATTTTTAACTATATTGTTGCTACCTTATCCATTTGGCCTTTTCCCTCCCCACACCTTTTGACACAATCAAAAGCTATGGTTGATCGTCAGCTACAATAGGATGCTTGGGGCCGACTTTTATTCTAGAAGGCTTGTTTCTGTTTCTTGGGACATCATGCTCCCTATATCATAATTAAATTTATGGAATGGATCTTTCCCTTAGTCAACTCTAAATCAATGGTAAACTAAGCCGATTCTTAGTTAATTTTGGTATGTGGATCGCGTTCGGTGGAAGGCATGGTGGTGGTTGCATCAACGATGCCGGTAATAAAATTGGCTATGAAGGGCATCGCAAACATCATATTCTATCTATCAGGGCGGCATGTATGATAGGGCTGGGGGCTACATAACATCCAACTGCTGCCTAACTTGTTCTTCAATCTATGGTGTGTGTCTTCAAAAGAAAAAAAAAAACCAAACGCTTCAAGTTGTTGAAGTTTGTGGTGGGGTTGGCTGCTTCTATTAACATGGTTCAAGCTAAATGATAATAGGGTGATGTCCGTTTCTTCTTATCAAACTAAAACCTAGAACTAGAATAGCAAATTGTTAGCTCCCTATATAGATAAGGGTGCTACAAGTAACAAGAACATATTTGATGTGAGGTAGTTGGGTTGAGTTCCAGAATAAAATGGGAATGAATAGTTTCCACTTGATTATTTGGTTGAGAGGAGTTTCATTCCTATCCCATTCTAAAATGGAATAGGCACATCCCTTAAAATTTAATTTCAGCTTTCTCTGTGGAAATCAAATGATTAAATCCCATTTACTAGATTTATTTAAAATTAATTTTCAAATATATCTTTTTTTAATTATTTTTTAAAAATATATTATTGTTAAATGATTTTTTTATTCTAATTCCGATTTCAATGATGAATCAAATTTATTGAGAGAATATCACTATTTCGATTCTAATTTCAATCAATTTTGATTTCCAATTGGACATGCTGCCATCTTCCCTATCGGGCTAACCACTCTCAATATGGTAAAGTCGGAGCAAGTCACCAACAAAGCCAATGAAAGAAGGAAAAATTATTGTGCAGACAAACTAATAGCCTATATTTAACAATAGGATTGCACCGGAAGCCTGATTTGCGGCTTACAAATGGAGCCTGTGTCAATCTTTTGACACTTAAAGATCGCATCTAATTTTGGAGCAGGTTATTACCACCGAGGCGTTCTTAATAACATGCAGATGTTGTTGTTGACATGCAGCTGCCTGCAGTGACGTCTAATAATTTTTTAAAATGATTCTTCAGCAATCAGGGCAATCTCTTTGTCTCACTCCATCCTTTGTTGCAGAGTACTGTTAACTAATGAAGAGATTTTAAGTAATTTATTATCACAATGACATTTAGGTGGCTAGCCACCATTTTGGCTAAAAAAGAATTTATAACAGAGGACAAGGCGGTGCATTTGTGTATTTGTTTGGGAGGGCGAGCTACGGGATAAAAAACTAACAGCTCATTTGGTTAGCAACCTAATCTCTATAGAAGAGAACCCGAGTACGGACCTGCATTGGTTGCTGCAAATAATCACCACGTTGCTCAAAAAAGACTATATCTGAAAAATAGTTTGCTAATCAAGGATGCACAGTATGTGGTATCTAAATATGGATTGCGACATAGAAATGGACAGCCTCAGTGATTACAGGCACTGTGATTGCGCTGAGCGACAGGCTCAGCTCGCTTCTAGAATTATTGTAAACAATATCACAGCATTGTGACCGCTTATATACTCTCTTTCTATAATAAATGTCACGGATGGTCTACACCTCCCAGTTAATCAAAAAAAAAAAAAATTATATGGACTGCGACATAGAATGGATTAATATTATTGTAAAGAACAAAACATTAATCAGAATTGAGGCAGACACGTATCATGTTTAACTCTGTTACAGTTAGTTTTATGTGGGTACGTAGCTTTGGATGTGTCCACAATGCCTAAACAATGTAAAGAACGATAACATGTTTTCTTTTTTTGGGTAGAAACGATAACATGTTGTTGTCACTGTCTGTGTGTTCATGGGAAAAGCTTATAAAAAGATAAAAGGAAAGCATTCCTGTTTATGCCAGTGCATTTGCACAAGACCATTGTAACACCCAATCATTATATGTGAGATTATTAGATGCTACAGAAATTTTATGATATATTATATTAAATTTAATTATTCAAATTTTAAACTTATTCAATTGATCATTTTTTTATATATTTATTTATGATATAATGAAATATTTATATATTTATGAAAAGAATTTTTTATAAATATAAGACCATTGCCATGTTTTTAAGTTGTAATCTCAGATCCAAGACGTGACGACCACCGACTGCAATATTGGGGTCAACACAAAGTGGAGTCCCCACCTTTGTTTTTGCGATTAGGGTTCGACAATAGACTGCTCACCTAACACTACATGCAAGGCTTTAAAATTGCACAGCGATGTTAATGGTGGCAACTCAAGTCCCCACCTCCTTGGCTTCTAGATGGACGACCGGGGCCACATGCTTTTTAGCATATTTAAACTTCGATCTCCTTGTGGTGGAAAAATCTGTGACGCCTCCTAGGAATATATTGCCATATTCTAATGACCCTGGCATAATGTTGACATGGCCCACCTCTTTAAACTTTTTGGCGCATCCCAGAGGTAGTATATATAAAGGTGGCCTGGCCAGACCTTCTAGAAAGCTTATATTTTATTACTGGGATGTCATGCTCTCCTTGGCATTCTTTCATAACAACTACCCAGCACAGACATGGGGAACATTAAGCTAATATTTATGGATATATGCTTGTTTGATTCGATACGTCATACTTGTTCCCTGGTTAGGTCCAGATTCAATGCAACAAAAGCTCGTAACTTGTTTAGTATATCGAGGCATAGGAATCTGATGAGCAGGGTCACATGGAGGTTGGAGTATCGATGTGACCAGCAGTTAGATTAATGAAGAGGGTGATGCGTGGAGCCATTTTACTGAAGGTGGCATGGGACACTGCGCTGTACGTTGGGATAACGTCCAATTGATGGCCGGCTCAAATCTAGTTCGTAGATACCTCAGTCAATGTTAGAATGACCCTACCTTATTTCATTGTTCACGAATTGAAAGCCTTGTTGGTTAGCATCATTTACGAGTAGAAAGAAAACTGCTTTGGAATTTCCCGGCATTCAATTAGAGGAGAAGATTCATACAGCTAGCATTTTTTTTTTTCCAAAACACGTTAAAATATCGATTGAACCCAACAAGATGTCAGACATCTTAGAGTTAGAAGTAGGATCTCTTATAGTGGTTTATGGATAAGTGGAAGAGGGCTAAACTCCGCCACCTAGTCCAAAATAGCCTAGGATAGTCATTTAAAGACAAAGAATAAATAAAAAAAGTTGTGTGTCAACCGACTTGCGTTAGTTTAAAGATTATAGTTTAGCCAAGCTGCCCAAATGCTTGGCGTTACATTAAGGTAATAGCACCAATCGTGTGGTTCATGTACCATACTGTGTATTTAGAATCCGGTGGAGCAAAATAGCTTCATCACAAAGTACTCAATGCTGGATTTGGGTTATATATTTTGCGTGAAAGAATGATTCTCCTTCTTTCACAACCTCAACTATTAAATAGCGCAATATCCATTTTGAGACCTGTAAAGATAGATGAAAGAGAGAGATTGGAATACTTTGAAAACTATATAAATATGATTTAATGACTAATATAATGATCCAGAAGGATTACGAATAGAACTAAATATGATCTAGAAGTAAGAGCTATCGTATCGAAAAGTCAAATTTTTGGAGGCCATAATTTGGTCTTACAACATTCAATTTTGATGATCATTTTTTTTAAATTTAGTAATTTTTTGAGATTTACGATGTGATGCCATCCCATATCTCAGTGATCAAGACAAAATTTCTTCGTTTAGGTCTCAAAACGGACCAATCGATTCAAAAATTTTTCTTTCGAATAATATTTTGGCCAAACATAGCTTTCAGTTCGTGAAAAATTTGGTAAAACGATAAAACACAAAGTTGATGTAGAAGTCGAAATCTATCTTCCGAAAAATTTTAATTTTTTAAGATTATTTCTATTAGATATGTCTACTTTATATAAAAGAGTCCAATTAAAATAAAAAAAAAATCTGATCCAATTTTATTTTAATTAATAAAAATTATTTCTTATGTTTAAAATTTTATTTTTTTATCATTTTTTGAGAGATCCCAAATGAGTGAATTGAAAAAAAATTTTTATCATTCGAGTCGGATCATGTAATGAGAAAGACCGGTCACCCTTTTGAGCTAAAGATACACCCTAAATCTCCCACCACGAGACCCACACAGCGTAAATGTATTATATATAAGTGAGCTTTATGACTTATTATTAGAGAAGGATACGGCTTCTAATTAGCCTAGGAATAAATTAATTTGCATCTGAAAAATTACAAAAAAAAAAAAAAGGTAACATTGGCAGCATCTTATTGCATGCAACTCAAAGTGTGGATGCATGCACGTGCCTGTGTGCGCGCATGTGTGGGCGTGTCCGTGCACCAGCTTGCGCTCCAAAGTACTTGTTCAATATCTTATTGTTGCTCATGTGACAAAATGAATTCGTGTACAGTACCTTTTCTGATTATGGTTTGGAATTTTGTGTACTGTACACAAATCAAACAACGTGAAGGACTCGCCATACGATGTTCCCAATATTTGTTCTGGCACTAAGTGTGGAAAGCGTACTAGTTAGCACAGATTTGAAAGTACTTGATTATGACAACAAAACAATTTTCTAGAAAACGAGAACAATTTTTTTTAAAAAAAGAAAGAAAAGTACGATATTTAAATACCTTAAGGCCTGCATTGAAGCCAAATGGACCATATCTCCGCACGGATGAAACGAATCTTACCTGCCTCGTCTGTGACCTGGGACTCTTTTAATCTGTGAGATAATGAAGTGCCAGGAAACTTAAGGTTAGGGTCCTGAATGAATTTTCGATTATGTCATACCTTTGATGCGTGACATGTGGCAGTGGATTGAATCATGCTCAATTCCAAAGTCAACAAAGATAAAATAAAACCATGAGGTGCCACGTCCTTCGTCAACAGCATTCATTGTGTGCCTCAACAATTTTATGATATATATTGAGCTAGGTAACTGCGTTGGACTTCGAAAGAGATCTGAACTGCCAAACTTAAGGACCAATGATTGCTAGTCTTTGAAGATGCTTGCTGATATTTTTACAAGGCAAAGATACATATGTGATCTAATGAGTTAAAAACCTTGCACTAGTCAAGTATAACGAACATAGAGTGTAGTTCTTTTTCTTTTTGAAGGAAAATGAGGGAAGTAAGGTACTTTCCTCGTTCTAGTATTATTAAATATTAGCCATGTATATGGTGGTGTCTCGTAGTCACATGTGGGATTGGAGACCGGACATTGGGTTTGGTGTCAACTGTCGAGGGAGGTGAGATTTTTCTTGTATTTTTTCAATTCATGTGGCCCGGACGATTAGGTGCCATGCAACCATGTTTGGTGTTGGGGAGGCGGGAATAAAATTGCCTGTATCTGGCGGTCTCAAAGGCTTTGGTGTTTCTTTTCACTGAGCTCAAGCAGAGTGCAAAGCTATGCGATTCCCTTTGTTCACACTATTTTCGATCCAGTCTGTTAGCAAAAAATCCACCATTTCACTATCTCACCACCTGCAAGGTTTGATAGTTAGCTCTGATGACAGCCTTTAGTTGAGGGATCTCGTTGATCACTCATCATTCAGATCTCAAAGTGCTTCAAACTCCTCGTTTATCCATCCTGCATAGATCTCAAAATAAACAATGGATGATTCCATGGTGATTTGCGCAAAAGGAAGGTGAATCCTTCAATCAAGATGATACAACTCTAATTTTTAAGGCATATTTGGTTGGCGATCTGAATTAGGATTGAAATTGGAATGGATTAAATAAAATTTGATGGCCGTATATCCCTCAATGTGTTTGGTTTATGATTGAAATCGGAATTAGATTTTAATACTAGAAAAGAGTAGGAATTGAATTTTAAAAATTAGGCTATATTTCAATTTTCTATAAGATCAAAATAGAAATAAAATTTTTTCAAATAAATGGTTGAAATGGGAGAGCCATCAATCATGCCCATTTAATTTTAGAGTCCAACTCCCTTTAACTAAATACGTCCTTAATCTATTGACAAACAAGAATGACATATCCACAGATTAGATAAAGTTTAGACATCGGATCCAACTTGCAAGGCTTCTTGCTAGCCGATTGTGGGAAGCTAGGAGATTCCACCAGATATTATAATATTTACGGCTAAACCTAACCTACATCCTCCCAACTGTCAATCAATGCATTGGAATGATGTGTCCCTTCCTCATTCCCTTCATCACTTTGCTTATACAATCTTTGGAGCTGAATTCATGTGGCTATTGTTTTTGTTAATTTTGAAATAAGTGGAAAAAAAAATCAACTATCATAGAGATGGATCATCATGACTACATGTATTTCACCATATTTTCTGTTTTTTGAGGAAACCATGCCATAAGTAGGAGGCCCATCACTTCCGTTTCAGATAAAAACCCAAAATGAAAGAATAGCAATTTAATATGTGAGATATAGCTACCTTTCTATGTGCAGAGAGCTGGCTTAATGATTAAAATGTCTCTTAAAAAAGGAAAAAAAAAAAGACTAAACTTGTTTCCTATTATAGTTTTTCATCATACATAAATTATTCTTTAATAATACCTTCATCAATAAAAAAAGAATAATTTTCATCCATGGTTGGAAATTATAGAAATCACTTATAATTTTTTACAAATTTTTTAAATTTAATAATGCAATAACTGGTGCATATGCTTCACTGCGAAGTATTTATCATATAACCTATTATGACGCAGAGAGAACAACTTTAATCTCACATCGGTTGCGAGTCAAGAGGGAGTATGGCTTTTGTGGATTGGAACATTCTCTCCCATGTGAGGTGCTTTTTAAAGAACAAAATTATGAGACCATGTGTGACAATACCAGAAGCTAAAGCGGACAATACCTCATGCATGCGGACGCGGAGTCAATCTACCACACATACTCTCTCTTATTGGGGGGCTGTGTTATGGTGTAGAGAGAGTATTTTTAGTCTCACATTGATGGTGAGTCAAGAGAGAGCATGGTTTATATGGATTGGAATCTTCTTTCTTTTGTGAGGTATTTTTTAAAAGATAAAATCGTGAGGCCCCGTGCGATAGCGTCAAAGGTCAAAATAGACAATATCTCACACATATAGGTATAGAGTCAATCCAACCATCCGAACTATTCGATCTTTTGACCCATGATCGCAACATAACCCGACATATTAAGCCTTGAGAACAGTGAAACCAACTCCAACACAAGGTTCACAAAATTGAATGAAAAATAGGATATTTTGATATCAAACAAATGTTTAATATTTTGATTAATATTGAAGGATGTGAACGAAGGTGGCGATTTTTCTCCAACCGTTCATGCAAAAAGTCTCACATATGGATTTTTCATCTTAATATAATATTAAATATTAATAATAAAAATAATATTTAAATAAATATTTTTGGTTGATATCAAATTATTATTAAAACATTTTATCTATGGAAATGCTGGCTTGTAATATTATCTGGAGGCACTTATGCAGCTTACATACTAATTATACTATGATATTGCACCGTACAGCTAAATGACATATACAATTTGTATGTGTCTTAAATCCAGCCCCATTGTATGGGATTAAAATAAAGATTAATGATCCAATAAAGTGAAAAATCTTATATGACCCAACTTAATTTGTATCTCCCACTAATTTTGTGCCACCAGTTCTGAACAATGCCACCATTTCTAGACATTTTTGAATAAAACAGGCATAATATAAATTTAAATACCACACCACTAAAGGACAATAACCTCCCAGAAATGGCTATTTTTATGCTAAATTTGGAATCCCGAAGCTCTCTAGCCACCCAAATATTACTTGTTCGCTGATCATGGCCTCTTACCTCCTTTCATCGTGCCCTTCTTCCAACAACCAGTTCGCTCTATACCCCACGAATCAAACCATAAGCTACATCGTTCCCTCTCTCTCACACTTCCCCATCGCTGTATCGCACCTACGTCTCGCTGCTTATCCACGTAGCCACCTCTATGACACACATCGAACCCCACTCTCCTCTTCCAAGCCCTCTCAACTATGTAAATTGGAACCCCCTAACAAAGCCATGGGCAAAGAGAACAAACATTTCGCAATTAAAAATCCAAAAGATCTAAAATTCAATCTTTCCTTCAAAATTCTTTGGAAAATTGAAATCACGAAGCCCCAACTTATCCTTTATAATTTTGGCAACTTTGGATCCTCTCAAGTCGTTGAATTCACTGCACAGTCTCCTTGACACATGCATTGAATTTGTTGAGAGGCCGAGAGAAAGGGATAACCCTTTTATTTTTCACACACAAAAGAATGTACAAAGATCTACTAACGAATATACAAAATTTTTTTAATGGTAGAAAATATTTGCTATATATTTTTATGGTAAAAAGTTACGATGATATTTTAGAAAATATTTCTAAAAATATTTCTTACATATTTTATAATAAAAAATATAATAATATTTTATAAAATATTATTTACATATTTTTATGGTAAGAGTATATCATACCGTTAACAATGTTCATCCGAACCCCTAAATTCTCTGCAGTAAATTACGTGGTATTCGATAGGATCCACTTGGATCCGCGCTCTCTAGTTGCGGCGCGTCCAGAGGTTCGTTTCCTACTCCTTACCGTGTCCCAAGGGCCACAATCCTCGCTATTCCAACCCTCCACTGCCGAGTCGGCCAAACCAAGTTGTAGTTATCCACGGATAAAGTTATTACCTTAACCACGCTCCTTATAATTTTTATAATACTTTCTATTTTGACTCTTAACCACGGTTAACCCCAATCCCACCTCTATAAAAGAGGGTATCTCCCATTCTTTTGCCGAACCTATCGCTTCCACCCCAAATCTGTTAGATGACTGCTCCGATGATCGCCTCGTCCTCCCAATTCCTCGGCCTACGGATCACCCCTCCTCCCTCGCGCTCCGCCGCGCCTCCGTCCCCTCGCTCCGCCACCTCCCTCCGCTCGCCGGGCATCTCCGCCGCGTACACCGCCGCGGCGGAACGCCGCCCCCGCCGCCCTCTCCCCGGCGGCGCAATCGCCTTCGCCTCGCTCTACGACGTCCTGGGCCTCCACGCCGACGCCACCGGCCAGGAGATCAAGGCCTCGTACCGGCGGCTGGCACGCGCGTGCCACCCGGACGTGGTGGCCACCGACCGCAAGGGCACGTCGGCCGACGAGTTCATCCGGATCCACCACGCCTACTCCACCCTCTCCGATCCCGACAAGCGTGCCGACTACGACCGCAAGCTGCTCCTTCTCGGCCGCCACCGCCGGTCCGTCCGCCACGCGACGCCACCGCAGCCGTCCTCCTCCTCCTTAAGGCCTTTCTCCCGCTCCCCGTCTTTCCCCGGCTACGGCCGTCGGACTTGGGAGACCGACCAGTGCTGGTAGATCGGCCGATCGGTATCCAGACCGGTGGAGCCGTCCGATGGGATTCGGACGGAAGGATCTAATCCTTTCTATAGGTCCCAATTTTTACGGTAGATCTGTAGCCACGTGCGGCCGTCGGAGCCCTGAGATGATCTTGTCGGCCTTTGGACGGATCTATTAGGTGGTGGGTGTGGATGGAGCCAGGTATAACGTAAAGCTGCTACGACCTCCATCTTCTTCTTCTGATTTCTTTTGGTAGTCGCTTGTAAAAAAATTTCCAGTTTTGTAACATTTCCTCGTCTATGCGAGTTTGATATATGAAATATACTATTAACATAACGTGGAAGAGATGGTTAATGTTCTTGTCTTTGTGTCTTGGGTTGGCTCTTAACTTTCCTGGTTGGAATTGGTTACGAGTACAACTTTAATTTAGTTTGGTGGAAGGTATTGCGAGTCAAGGCACTAAGTTACAAGAAACCTAGCTTAAGAAGAGTGCTAGACCACAAAAACAGTAAGAAGATTTACACCCACCCAACCTTGCTTCTGTGGGCTCTGTTTCAACACCTTGCAAGAATCGCAGTCTTCTGATATGATCATCCTCCAAGACATATAATCTAGGGCAACCTTTTCATCAAAATATATCAAAGAGCAGCAAGCATTCAGGTAGTATCTAAAAAAATTAAGGGGATGCTTGGTTAGAAGGAGTAAGGGTTTGAAATCGGAATGAGAATGGCCAACTCCCATTCCAACCGTTTGGTTGGGATGAGTTTTATTCCTATTCCGATTCTGAGGTGGAATGAAAATGATCCAATCTACATGGAACTCAATCTCTATTCTTCTCTATGGATTTAAATTTTTATTTCAATTCTAATTTCGATTTCGATTTCGGTCACAAATCAAGTATTTCGGAGGCTTTGGTTATTCTAATTCCGATTTCCAGACATTCTAATTTTCATTCCGATTTCGATTTTGATCGTGAATCCAGCATCCTTTAAGAATATTGCATTCTTTTTTCTTCTTAATCGTAAAAGCAGATTTCTGTCTGAAAAAAAAAAAATAATTGATTGGATCTAATTTATAGAATATTAGTTAGAAGGCATTAAATGCATTGTAGCGCATGTTATTGAGAAGGAAACAACAGTAAATATACGGTAATGCATACTATTAAGAAGGAAAAAAGGTATTAATTATTTTTAGTCCAATATAAATCTGGTTCAACCAATAATATTATTGAAAAAGTGGAAGGCAGTGGTATGGTGAGAAATTATTGATTAGTACCATTTTATCACGTATATTTTGAGCCATCCAATGATAAATCAATATATCATTCATTGTTGAAAAAATTTACTATCATCTAATTTTGATTTATTTTGAATGAAAAACAATTATTGTTAACCATGGTTAGCTAGTTTTAGCTGTTTTCAATGAAAAAAAAAAAAGTTAATTTTTGATTAATATGTTGTTTTTTTATTGAATGATTCAACGGATTGTTTTTTTATTGAACAATTCAAAAGATATGTGGTGGAATAGTTTTAATCAATAATTTTCTTATGGAGAAATTATCAAATCATGTCTGCATTGATGTTTCTCTGGCATTTATTTGGAGATCGATCAATTGCATTGATTTTGTACAACTGTTCGTTTGTTCTACCAATCGTCCTTACACTCATTTTATCATTTACCTCATTAAATGAAACAATGACAAATTGCATGCATACAGAAAAGGTGAGGCTGGAGAAGGAACATGACAAAAGTGGCACACGTATGTAGTTGGTACTATCTCAAGATTCTAGAAAGGATTTTAGACCTTATGAGTGATAGACTAAGAAAGTTATTTTGCCACTTTGGATTTACTCTTACACCTTTGCCCTGACAAGAACTTTGATGACACTTCTACAAACCTAATCCGCATGCAAATTTGAATCCTAGATCTCCTCCAAGAATTACTAAATTTTAAATTCAATTTTATTTGACAAACTAGCTTGCAAGAAATGACGGATCATGTGCTTCAATCTAATCTAGACCTATTACGATGTAGAGACAGAGACATTGTCAAACCAAATTTCATATGTTATTTACTCTTTTCGTCAGGAGATTGATCAAGAAATCAAAGAACGTAAGGATCCATCAAGCTATTCATTTCTAATCCTCAAATTGTTCATATAATAACATGGCAAGGCAAAACAAAGCAGATAGCGTGCAATGGAGAAACTTGTGAGATGCAGAGAATGTGAGGAGCAATGCATGAGAGCTTCCTTTGTGGATGCCAAGTCAACAGAGAGGGAGAGAAGGAGAAAAATCGCTGAGAAGATGGAGATGGTCCAATTGTAAGTCGAAGCCGCATGCTATTCTTCTTGGTGGCGTGGCTCTGAACGACTCTTTCAGAGATGACAAAAGGGATTACGAACTCTTCTATCCACGGCTATGCCAGCCTCCACTGGCCCCCGAGGTCCGTGCCCATCACTCTCACCATGCATTGGGCTCACTGCAGGCAGGGACGAAGACAAGCGGAGTTGTTGGGGGATCAAAACTGGTGGGCTCCACGTTAGCTGCGGTTCTCCGCTGGGTGGGGGGACCTGTGGTTTGCCATGTCGAAACGGAATCGGCGGTGGTCCCAACTTTCGTTTAATAATTATAGGCGGTATGGATAATGTAAATGGAAGTTTCCTTTTTTTTTTTTAATTGGCTCCTCTCCAATCTAAATCAGCTTTCCTGTATGCAGGGTTTGGACGGATTCTAAGCTACTAGAGCATGGCCGATTGGCAATATAAGTCAAGGGAGACTTTGCGTCCATCAGTATGTTATCACAAGCATATAATAGCCACTTGACGGTGGTGGAGCACATGAGTAGAAAGAAAAGGTTAAATAAGGGGTGCCACAATACACTGACAGGGACAATTGATAGGTCTCCGTCCACCCACAAGCCTTCTGCTTGACTTGGCTTTTAATTTTTTTTATTTTTATTTTTGGCTTAGGGTACCGCTCGGGTTCTTATCACGTTACTAAGATTAGAATTTATTTGATTCGTCAAAAAATTTAAATATCATTTTTGATAATATAATATTTAAAAATAATTTAATATATTTAATTATTATAAAAATAATTATTTAAATAATTATTTTTATTAATATTTTTAAAAAATTATATAAATATCTATTATATTTAGATACAAAAAATTATTTTGCTATTCTACAATTATCATTGTTTGTATTGCGATCAAGGGCTCATGACTAAATATATGATGTGTTGTCCGTTCTGTTCGATGGATCTCATAATTTTATCTCTCTATATTTCAATCCAAAAAATACCTTATGAAAAAAAAAAATTTCACTCCCTGTAAGATATCTCTTTAACTCATAATCAGTATGAAATTAATCATATTGTCATTCTATCACCATAATTTTTAGTCAAAGACCAGTCTGGATACGAGCAAGTGCATCATAATTCGTTAGAGGCACATTGATTTCTTGATGGATGCCAATATTATACTCAAAATTCATAATTTGACACGTGAGGTATTATTCATTCTAATTCATAAATATAAAATTATATTTTTAAAATATTTTTATTTATTAAAAATTATTTTATATAATTTATTATTATTATTATTTTATTTTATTTTATTTTATTTTATTTATTTTTTTTTTCCTACCTCCCCAACCAAATGAGTCCCGAAAGACCGGCTGCCTGGCTTCATGTTATGTGGCACAGACAAGAGGGTCGGTCCATCCCACAGAATCGGTGCCGTACATGATGGGGTTATGGTGTCGAGCGTGAATGGCATGCATGACAATGAATTCAGCCCCTCAGCATTCGTTAACCCTCCAAAAGTTGGGTGGATGGCACAGGGCTCGGGAGCATCTCCAGGGCAGGGGCACCAGGATGAATTTGTCCATTTGTTTACCTAAAAACATAATTGTATATTTACCGTCCACTTCCACGTGGAGAAGCGTGCATGGGACAGCTGATCACGACAAGTCATGCACAACCACGATATGCATCCGGGATGGTTTGGACTGATATTTGGAAAAGAGCCACATGTGGAAAATTAGTCCCTTCGAATGATGGATGTCTGGTACGATACCATGATTACATTGGAGCGGTACTGAGTCGGATAGGTTAAAGCTCAAAACCCGACTGAATCCAAAATGATCGATTGGAAATTCATCGATCGAAATATAATAGCCAGATTCAAGTACGATTTTTTCAAATATCAATTGAATATGCTAGAGCTCAAATTCAAATTTATTATAATTAAAAATATAATATAAATAAATAAATATTATATTATATTTATTTATTTAAATATTAAATTGATAATATTATTATAAAAAAAATAATATTATTAAATATATTTGATTAAGATCGCGAGTTTTCGAGCTTAATATTTTGCTATTCAATTTAATCCAAAATTTATTAAAATTTTTGAGCTCGTTGATCAGTTTTGAATTCGAGTTGAGCTCAGAGTACTCGCAAGCTGCTCGGCATGTTTATATTTTTATTAGCAATAATATCATTCGAGTCCCACATCATGATAGGTATAGCTTAGCATGCATGGATCCTTTTATCGGCAAACAAAATGGTGCGTGCTTCTAAAACCCAAATAAATGCGGAGGCATTGATGGTTCATCCAAGGATTTACTTCCAGACTATAACATCACTCGACATGCTAAATTACACAAGCCCAATCAATGTTAACTATTTATGTTGATCGGTGATGTGGGGAGATTCCCTTTGACCTTGGCACATGCCGAGAAGGGTCTAGCTTGGATTGATCGATCCATTCACCTTGGTTGTAGATGGTCCAAAAATAGCAACTCCACCGGTCCGTGATACTGGAGACCATTACACCTGGATCGATATCTGATCGTAACGATGTGGATGGGGCATTCGAAACCGCCGGACGATAGCTCACTCCAGCCCCATGGAGGGATGTGATCCTCATGAATATGACGCTGCTTACCGTAGCAAAGGCCACCAGCCTCTCCTATAAATAGAGAGAGGTAGGGGGCCCTCAGATAACTCTAAAACATCTCGGGCTCCTCTCGTTCTCGTTCTTTTCCATTTTTTGTCTTCCATTATTCACTAATCTTCAGCTGATTTCAGCATCGAAGGATATTTTCTGAAAAAATCTCTGGCAAGGGATTCTTTTACAAGTCCGTCCTACCGTCCGAGAGTTCAACCATTCAACCGATCGACCTCAGTTCCCTTCGACTATATTGACCTTATCCTCAGATCGGTGATCAGCTGCAACAATATTAGAGGCTTAAGAAAGTTTGACTACCGCATAGGATCCTTTTATATGAAGGTGAAAATTTAAAAATTGGCTTAGATGTGCTTCGACCTATTCCACTCTAGCATATTCGCATTCGGTTTAAGGGAAATCAAAAACGGTACGCCTACTTGCTATGGTGGTCATCCCTTTCTATTTTGCCAAACTCATTTCACCCATCTGCATGTACTCATGCTGGCTTTTATCTTTTTGGCCTCTTTGGTCTGTTTACTTGTGGGATGCTTGGATGCATAGGCAAACTTATTTCTATGCGTATGGCCTGGGTGCGTCCTTAATCCAACTTCAGGTCACTCGGTTGCTTATCTTCACCAGCCTGTGTCAGTGGACTTTTATCGCTGTGGACCTACAGCATCCTTACTTTCATAACAATGCAGCTCATGGCTTTGGTTATTCCTATTTGTCTTGGAGCCCTGCTAAGTTTATCTAACTTCTGTGTTTCGATGTATGGTTTTATTCTAAGGGATTTAACCATCATACTCTGTGACACTATTTTCATTTGGAATCTAGCTTCCAGCTCCTCTTCTCACCAAAAAAAAAAAGCACGGACTATACCATTCACAGATGTTGCCAAAGCAACCCAGCCACACAACATATTTTTGCCAACCTACCGCATTGCCAACCATTCCGCATATATTGTTGCCGTAGAAGTTACCTAGATTGGGCTGCATGAAAGGCTCTATGCAATACTACCAACAACTCATAAGCAAGCGATGCGATCGCACATTCGACTACTGTGGAGATCCATATGGATATGTGTTTAGTCTCACATTAATTATTAATCAGAAAGATCTTAGATACCTATGTATATAAGGCTAATTCGAATAATATGTTCTGTTTGATCTTTTTTAAGTAAGATTCTGGATTATTACAAACGATATCAGAATCGATCCAGCATATAATTTACGTGAACTAAGAAATGCTGTAGCACGTTAATGAAAAAAATGGACCATACGTAGCATAGCAAACATCAAATAGAGCGCAAAAGACATCAGCGATGTATGAATCATTCACCTGAAGCTTGAGTGTTTAAGAGGGCTGGATTGGAGCACAATGCATGTCGGAGAGGTTGGGGAGGTCTCTTATCCTTGTCTCAAGTCAACAACTAGGGCTTCAGTCTTTTTTCATCCTGTAGCACCAATTTTAGTATTGGTCCTCTTTATAATTATCTTCTAAGCTTCACCGTCCTACATGGGATTTATGGTGCGATTCTACTACATGAGCTCCAGTCTAAACAAACCATAACACAAAATAATCCTATGTGCCCATTGTGGATAATGATGAGGCCGAATAAAAGAGATCTTAGATGGTTAAGTGGGAAAAAGCTAGCTCACAAATGCACAGTTATATGTAACAAGAGTCATCGCCATTTGCCTATGTGTTTCACAATACATCCATAATAAAAGCTTTGCTTTATTTCGGGGGCAAAATTAAAATAGTTGAATAAGAAGAAAAGACAAACAAAGACGTCTTCTTGATACGAAAACTAATAATATTTAAATGTAACAAAAGTGTACCTATCATCGAGCATTTAGATAAGCATTCACATATCATCAATCAACTTTCCTCCTAGATGAAAAGGATTCCAGAGGATGAGTTGCACGAGTTCCTACTAAGTTTGCTACTAGTAGATGGGAAACGGTGGTGGTGTCCTTTGATATATAACCTACTTTGAAGGAGATGTAAGTTGCTGAAAGAGGTGAAAAGATGAATCTTGAAAGAGAGAACCCAAGGTATTTGCGTCTTTTGACATGGAAAAGTGACTACAAGTCATTGTCTGGTGCAAACAGAAAAGAGACTGAACACACCATTCAAAGATGCAGGACGGAGCCTCTTTTGTGTCCTCACGCAAAAATTGCTTTTTCTTTGAACAAGCAAGGGGTGTTCAAACGCATTCCTGCAATATATGGGGGCCCGATGCATCACGGGCTCAACTGGACCTCGAGGGTCACAGAAAGCTGAGAGGATACGTACTCATTCGATCGCTTTATAGATCAGCCGATGCTTTCGAACAGAAAAGGGCTGATAAAAAGGGAAAAAAGATGAGAGTGAAAGGAAGGTCGCTTTTTCTTTTCGTTTTCTATTTTGCCTTTTCACATGCAAATGCGGTAGGAGTGTCATCCAACCCCCCAAAAAAAGGGAGGGAGCGTCTCTGGAGTCAGGGGTGTAAGCTCTTGGAGAAGTGGTTGAGCCACTCTTGAAAGAGGAGAATGCCTCCCATTCCCATGGAGACTAAGCGAATGGAAGTATATTCCTTTACTAACTTCTGGGACCCTGGAATTTTCGCTACTGTTAAGGATCAGACAGTATCCGTCTGCGTCCCCATCTAAGGTAGATCGATCGTGCCCATTTAAGATCTGAAACAAACACTATACAAAGAAAGAAAAGATAATAGGAAAGAGATGCTAGAAGAAGATATTAGGGAAGAAATATTTATTAACAAAATTGAGTCCCACAAGAAGGCTTCCTGACGCCAGACTAATAGTGACACGTCTAATTCTCTCTCTCCACACCTCTCGTATATCAAAGAAGAGATAAAGGTCTCTTTAAATAGAGCATGATATGGGTACAATGTTTGGCTTCTTCCCAGACTCAAAGACCAAAATCCGCTAGAAGCCAAACTCCAAAAAAAACTTGTAGAACAAATAATTAAGTAGAATAATTCTAGAAATAAAATTCTAAAGTCATTAAAATTAATGACCAACTAAATAGGAATCCTCATAAGATTAGGATTTGATAATGAATTTCAATACTAGTTCCCTTCATTATCCAATCTATGACCATAATGCTGAATTTGCTGATATTGTAAATGCCATAATAGCTTTTACCGCTATTGCCACAATCACGTAATATGTAACAACTTGTTAATTACCAACAATTGAATAACAAAATTTTTTTATTGACTCAAATAATAATTCCTTCACTAACTTGTCCCTTTTGATGCATATATCGAAATCGACAATATCTTCCAATACTTCTCCACAGCATGGACTTTATGCTCATTATACCTAGAGCATCGGCTATTACTTGTAAATAAGTAAAATCAAAAGTAAAATTTTAGTCATATCCACATACCCCCACTTGTATAATTGCTCCATATGCATATAATTTTTCCTTCTATATATAAAACCAATTCCCCTTAAGTTGAGTGGTTGGATAGCTCGAGCTTTGGAGTAGCTTCAAAATTAATCATTATACTAAAAATCATATTAAGTACCATTGGCATTGTTTTCGACTAATCTAGGATATCTCATAAATCTTATCTTTCTAAATAAGACTTGACAATAACCTTCTACATTGAATAACAAGTATTGTTTAATCTACAAAGACAAATAAAATAGCAACAGCAATCATATTGATATTAGTGAAGTTGGGCATGTTGAACCTATTGATAAGAGAAGATAATAGTATCGACCATGATGATTCATCCATCGAATTGCCAAAATAATATTCTATATGCTTGCATCACCACATAATGAATTATCAGAAGGTTCTCAATCACGTGAAGCTATAAACATAAGATTCACCAACAATCAAACCGTCGCTCCAAATACCACACTCCGAATAAATCTGATTGAACCCATAAACCATGTAACCACTCTCCAATTTGGAAGCCATTGACTCTGATACCATATAAAACCATGAACATGAGCCGCATATCTCAAAATCTATAACTTTGATACTATATAGAGTCACGGACGCATGAGCCACCAATCTTAAAAATTATAACTCATTTACCATAAAGAATGACATATTATCTGGAGTAGATTGACTGTGCCTAAGATCCAGAACAAACACCAATCAAAATAATAATAGGAAAGAGGCATTGGAAGAAAAAATTAAGAGAGAGAAAAAAATTATTAACAAAATTAAGTCACATAAAAAGACTCCCCGCACCTGATTAAAAGGGACACATCTAACTCTCTTTTCTCATATCTTTCATCCCTCAAATGAGAAGTCAAATGTCCTTTTAAATAGAGCATTATATGGGTGGGATATTTGATTCCTACCAAACTCAAAAGCCAAAACCCACTCGAAGATAAACTCTAAAAACTACTAGAAGAAATAATTAAGTAAAATAATACTGGGAATAGAATTTTAAAGTCATTAAAATTACTAACCAACTAAATTGATTATGGCTTGGCAATAAATCTCAGCACCCCTATGATGGAGGGAGGAATTCTCGGATAGACTTGTGAGGAAGTTCTGGAGAGTTTGTGGCGCTAACCATCTGATCGCATGTCCACGGAGCAGCGATGATCATCAAGGGTCGGGTAGCCTCAATTCGCATGGCCGTGCAATGGTGGCCTAACATGGCGCTAACCCTCGCGAGCGCACAAATGGTGGATCGGTAGCAGGCCCGGAGAGGCCAGGGTGGTGACGTGGTTACCACTCAACCTCCGTTACATTACCACTTATATGTACAAAAGTAGAGAAATTAAGATAACTAAATATCATATGATTCTAGTGTACATGTGACATGAGCGCAGACATATCTCGATTGGTAAATGCACTGATTATAACTGGCTTTTGTAATTGGGAAATTTTGTACGAGGATGTCAAATCCTGTTACGTTAGTCTTTTGTGGGCTAAGTGTAGGGTTTAAGCGTGCCTTAGTTGTAATATGTCCGTCTCGTAAGGATTTGGCTGCGATCTGGGATAGCGAACGTGATTTGCTTCAGCCGGTTCGCACTTGCAAAATAGAGCCGCAAGTTAACATCCACCTATTCAAGAATGAAATCCACCTGAAAACAACCTAGTAGCTCCATCCAACCATAGACCAATAGAAGATGATATCTCCCACTCATCCCGACCTTGGCCTTATCAAAATCAGACGGCTGATCATTTGATCTGATTAGTTGATCTTCCCTTGTGGGCCTTAGTGAAATGCTGATAGTCTCCTCGTTCAAGAAATGTCCTCACTATTGCAGGGAGATTAGTTCTCATAAATTCTGTATTGAGAGTAGTTCCAATTTTTTGGATGTCTGTGTTATACATTCCAGCACGTATCATCAATAAATAAATCAAATTTGCGGGTGCCTCTTTTGGTGTGATCAGAATACATGTAGTAGTATCAAATTTCTGGCTCATTGGGATTTGATCTATCGCCCAAAACATTGGGAGGTCTAGGCATCATTAACTTACAACTTCAGAATTCCGCCTTGCTGCTCAAATGGGGTATTTCTCCTTTCAAATTCTGACACACAAAAGATTTGGAAGATGCTCATTATAAATATTTACTACTCAAACATGGTGGCAACAATAGAATCAAGATATATCCATACCTTGGCTTCATCCTCTTGGAGAAGTGTTCCAAAGACATTACCACTCCTGAAATCTATATCCAAGCAGATCATTGAAAATGGGAAAAGCACTTCATTTTGGCATGATACACGGTTGGGTGATACAGCTTTTATTCTATGTTCCCCACTCTTTACTGGTTTGCAAAAAGGAAAAACTAAGCGTGGCAGGGTTCATGGCACAAACTGACTGGTTGTCTAATTTCAGATGGCCTCTCCCTGCAACCAGTATTTCAGAATACCAAAATCTCTTTAATTCTATAAAGAAAATTCCGCTTAAACAGAACGAAGACCATAGAAAATGGATTTGGAGTTCGTCCGCAGAGTACTCTGTTTCAGAATGCTGCCGGTTCCTTATCCACGGTGGAGTCATCTCTCAATTGGGCAAAATTATTTGGAACCTCCTGATACTTGAGAAGTGCAAAATTTTTAATTGGCTCACCTACAACTATTAGATTTTAACCTGGGAAGTTTTGCAAAAAAAGGAATGCAAGGTCCAAGTAGATGCTGCTTTTGTGGATGTCATTGTGAATCTTCTAAGCATCTATTTCTTTCATGTTTCTATTCGAAGACAATATGGCACCAAATTTTCCAAGCTACTCACCTCTCGGATGAAGTTCAAGATTTCTGGCACTTTGGAAAGATCAATATGTTGCCAAGGAAGCTTGAAAATCTACTTGCACCTTAATTGCAATCGCACTTTGGTGCATTTGGATAGAGTGCAACAACAGGATTTTTCGAAGTAAAGCCCTTTGTCAACATGCTCTGATGAGCAAGATTATATCCCTTCTTGGCGATGGGGCAAGGAATTTGGAAGATGCTCAGGTTGCCACGCTATACTCAAAGCTTTCCTCCACAACAGTATTAGCTTACACAGGTGATTGGAGAAATCGTCCGTTGAGAATGTAAGGCTGAAAACCTGTATCCACAGGCTCTGAACTATGTATACAACTGTCACACTCTCCTATTTCTGTTGGGAAGGAAATAAGCTTTCTCAGCTTGATCCTCCACCACCTTGTAAATACTCCTCCATAAAAAATCGTTAATAAAATCATGGGTGGTTTTGCCTCTTATTTCATCAAAAAAAAAAAAAAAAAAAAGCCCATCCACGTCTGACCAAATCCTAAAAGAAGAACAACGTAAAATTGCTTGGCACCAAACGTGAGTTCCCAAAGCATATGTCCCGAGATTTGCACTTTCGAAGGGGACAGGGACCGGCATGCAACGTTGGAGGTATCGGAAAATTTTTGCGCACCGCAGGTGGTGTAGAAAATCCGACGTGGAGCACACTACTTTATATGTTTGGTCTACGTAGTCATCACTTTCCAACATGCATTTAATGTATACAGTTTCACTTTTCATTTAAAAATTTTGAATGATAAAATATTCCTGCTCTTTGAAAAAAATTATGACATCTTATGTCCATATTATGACATTCTGTATGTAGGAAGTCATAATTTTAATGCACGATGTTATAATTTTTCTAAAAGCAGGAGTATTTTGTCATTCAAAATTTCAAAGAAAAGTGGAATTGCAGGTATTAAATGCACGTTGGAAAGTGGTTGGATAAAACTATCCTTCTATATTATGACATTCTAGCCTATATTATGACATCCCGGACCATATTATGACATTTTGCATGCAGAAAATCATAATTTGACGCAGGATGTCATAATATGCCACAGGATATCATAATTTTCTGGGTCATATTATGACATCGTGCGTTCAAGAAATTATAATATGCCATAGAATGTCATAATTTTTTTCAAAGAACATAGATATATTCGTCATACAAAATTTTTAAATGAAAAAGAAGAACTAGAGATATTAAATATGTGTTAGAAAGCGATGACTACGTGAATCAATCATATAAAGCAGTGCACTCCACGTCGGATTTTCTACACCGCCTGATGCGTGTCGTAGCACACCAAAATTAATCCTACTCACTACTATGTAGATAGGATGAGTCGGGATCATATCCGTAGGGATCTTAGTTGATTGTTTAAAATATAAAAAAATTATAAAAAATTTAAGAAAGAAAAGAAGCATGAAAATAAATTACTTTTCATTAATCTAATAAAGAAGCATATATAAAGAAAGAAATAAAATTACGATACAAGATAACTAAACCAAGTTGATCTTTTTGCTGCGTCCGATGGTAGATGTGTCTCCTTGAATCCTTTGTCTTCCTCCATACAAACAGCGACAGGATGGCTGGAAGGCTTGGTACAGGAACTTCAAGGAAGAAAGGTTGATGGAAGTGGATATGTAACAGAAAAAGGGTAGTGGCACTAGGATTAGAACCTCTCCTAGATTT
>KE504887.1:526695-546202 GCA_000441515.1 Elaeis oleifera | reverse complement strand
ATCCTTGGATCTTCATATTGATTTTTCTCCGTTGATCAATAAGTCGTGTTTACACTTAGTTCTATTTATCTTTTAATCTGGATCTTTGATTGAAGAGGTTGCTTCTTGATCCTTGATCTTTAAATTGCGTTCACACTGAAATAAGAGCTGATTGCTTGGTTCACTCAAATCTGAACTAATTTGAGTCCAAATTGAATCATATGAACCCAAACTCCCAATTACTTATAAAATAGACTAGATAGTATTAAATTCTTAATAAAATAATATTAATGATTATAATATTTAGTGTCTCTAGTGTCCTAAATTAAGTATTCATCACCGTCCGTAGTGCACAAAGAATTTCTTTGAAGGTATGTTGTATGTTGAATTGAGTTACAGGCCTTGGGTTAGGCCGAACCTAGTGCATACTCAGCCCAAAGCATATCTAGCGAATCACTCATTGGATCATAGGGGTGGCAATCTATTTATTAAACATGTCAGAATCTGCAATCCGAATCTATCATATTCAATTAATAGGTAACTCGATTTAATCTATTTAACTTATTTACGAAACAGATAATCTGTTAATCCAATTTAACGTGACCCATTTAATTAACCCATTTATTTTCCTCTCCTTCCATTGCTTCTAGATATCCTTCCAGCGCATGCTATCTTCCACCTCAAGAACCGCCGACAGTAACAGAGGCAGTAAAAAGATGACCAGCACGGCATCCGGATCAGCAAGATCCACAAACGACGTGGCAAGGCAGTGTGCGGAGAAGTTTTGGTAGCCGGTGTAGTTCCCCTCGAGCCTACCAATCTGCCACCATGACTATCATCAACTGGATCTTGACAACCCCATCCACACGAGGCCACCACCATGATAGGAGTTCTAATTGAACCGTTGGATGAAAGTCTTCTATCGAGGCTCAACCACGAGCTCCAATCACTCACGAACCATCATCACAACCCTCCACACCTGCTCTACCACCTGCCCCATTGATTGCCTCACATTGACGATGCTGAGTCAGTCTCCAAATTCATAGTGGGTCTCCGCCACGCTTGGCATGACTGAATGCGTAGGAAAGGAAACCTAAATCATGGTGGATGCGAACCGGGAAAGGATGAGGCGATGTAGCGTGAATCGGATGGATCATGTTCTCATAGGAGCATAATTGTGATTTTGAATTTTCTGCACCGAAGCAGGCCCAGGCCCAAATGGAAACGGCCAACCCATTTGTCATTTAAACAGTATACAAGGTCAATCCATTTCTGGGATCTTATCCTATTCTCGTATTATTAAATAGGTTAAACAGTTTGATCTGTTTACGCCAAATTCAAATTTATTTATAGTGGATTCAATACCAATCGAATTAGATCATATTTTATCACCCTTATCGAATCATGTACCAATAGGAATGAATGCTCCTTCGAGAAATTCGTTGTACACCCCTCGTGGCATAAAAAATCTGACATAGAGCGCACCGTTTTGTCCTATTAAACCACATAGCCACTGCATTTCAACATGCATTTAATATCCGTAGTTATACTTTTCGTTTAAAATTTTGAAGGATAAAAATACTTTTTTTTTTCGAAAAAAATTATGACATTCTGTACTGTGCTGATATTATAATATTTTGTGTTAAAATTATGATTTTTTACATAGAATATCATAAAGAGAGAAGGACATTTTCATCATTAAAAATTGATGACATAATTTTTTCACGGGATGTCATAAAGAGGGAAGGGCATTTTTATCTTTATGACATCCCGTGAAAATTATGCCATCAATTTTCAACGATGAAATACTCTTATTCTTTATGTCATCCTTAAAAAAATATGATATTCTATTCAAAAATCATAATTTTTCAAAAAAAATATTTTATCATTAAAATTTTAATAAAAAATATTATAAATATTTAATAAATATTAAATATATATTAAAAAAAATAACCACATGATTCAATAGAACGATGTGGTGCTCTTCGCATCAGATTTTCTGCGCCACGGGTGGTATACAAAGAATTTCGCATGCTCCTTCAGTCCACTACAACGCAACAATCTCCACTGGCGGCCCACCCAAATTTTTGGTGCTGAACGGGCAGCTGAACAGGCTAGAGAATCCAGTGTGGGTTTTGGACCGGAGAGCAGAGTATCGACGTGGATAGATACCTTTGAAGGCGGGCAGCTTACCTTCCACACGTCGTGCATCACGTTGAAAAATACTTTTACAATATATTCCCGGGAAGTATGGATCCTACGGTGTGCATCGCGCGCACAGTCCATCGCATAATGGACGGCTGCGCGCGGAAGCAGGCCGTGCGATGTAGGTCGTGCGTGGCCGCGTGCAACCGCCATCGCGCGCGATGTCCCCCACGGAATCGCGAGTACCGCAGGGGACCACGCTCATTTCCGGGGTACGCGAGAGCTGTCCATCTTAGTACAATATATCTGCTAAGTGGGACCCACCTGGAGCGGGTGGAAAGCTGGACCATCGTGAACTGGAACGGAGCTGGCTCTCTCCCCGCCCCGGCCGTAATCTAATCGCCGATGAGCGGATTCCCTTTTCTCTGTTCCCCTTTTCTTGTAAAAAAAAAAGGAAATAAGCGAATAAATTACTCGGTTAGATGCTAAAACCAAGTGGAGCAGAGGAAACACGCGTTTGACCTCGCAAAACCTTCTTTCTTCCTCCTTCCGTCTCATCTTCGGAGAATAGAAGAGGAGAAGATCGCATTCAACCTTCTCCAACTAGATTCAAAATCGAGAAATATCTACCTCGCCGTATTCTGCACAGAAAAAGGTCGAGGATTGAGGTCCTCGATTTAGTCCCACATCGGCGGACCGATCGGAGGACAAGGAGAAGGAAAGAGGACGGAGGAGCAACAATTGTTGGTGGGGAATTGGGACGGGTAGAGGTGGAGGAGGGATGATGGGGATGGAGTGAAGCAGATCCTGGCAAAGCCTATCCAGCTGGCGGACCTGGTGACCAAGCAAGCGGTGACGCGCACACCTGCCGGCAGGAGTGCATCGAACTCAAGGCCAAGACCGAAAGCTGGCAGCCCTCCTCCGGCAGGCCGCGCGGGCGGATCTCTACGAGCGCCCGCCTACCGCATCATGCTGGACACCGAGTTGGTCCTGCAGAAGGCGCTGGGCCTGGCGTCCAAGTGCCGCGCCCACGGCCTGATGCGCCGCGTCTTCACCATCATCCCCACCACCGCCTTTGCCAAGATGTCCACCCAGCTCGACAACTCCATCGCCGACGTCTCATGGCTCCTCCGCGTCTCCACCGCGGGGCCGACGACGACCAGCTCCACGGACTGCCCCCATCGCCCAGAACGAGCCCATCCTCTTCCTCATTTGGGACCACATCGCCACCCTCCACACGGGCTCGCTCGACGCCCGCTCCGACTCCGCCGCCGCGCTCGCCTCCCTGGCCCGCGACAACCTCCACTACGCCAAGCTCATTATCGAGGAGGACGGCGTGGGGCCCCTTCTCCGCCTCGTCAAGGAGGCCGGGTCGATGGCCAGGAGAACGCCGCCCGCGCCCTCGGCCTCCTCGGCCGCGATGAGGAGAGCGTCGACCGCATGCTCCACACTGGCGTGTGTTCCGCCCTCACCAACCTCCTCAAGGACGGGGCCCCATGCGCGCACAGGCCGCCGCCGCCTGGGCCGTCGCCCAGCTCGCCACCAACCACCCGCCTGCCAGGACCTCTTCGCCCAGAACAACGTCATCCGACTCCTCGTCGGCCACCTCGCCTTCGAGACCGTGCAGGAGCACAGCAAGTACTCCATCATCCCCACCTCCAAGGCCATGTCCATCCACTCCGTCGTCCTCGCCACCACTACCAAAAACCCAATTCCGATGACGACAGAAGCAGCAGCAGCCAATTCCCGCATCATCCCAATGCGCGGTCCCAAATCCACTCCGTGATCCAATCCACCATGGCTTCCGCCAAGTTCTCCAAACTCACCGCCGCGGCAGCCAACGGCGCTGTGCCCCCTCGAAGCCCCATCTCTCTTCCGGATTCGGAACCAAGGGGAGGGATTCGGAGGACCCGGCAACCAAAGCCGAGATGAAGGCGATGGCGGCCAAGGCGCTGTGGCAGCTGGCCAAGAACAACCTGGCCATCTGCAAGAGCATCACCGAGTCCCGCGCCCTCCTCTGCTTCGCCGTCCTCCTCGAGAAAGGCTCCGGAGAAGTCCGTTACAACTCCGTCATGGCCCTTATGGAGATCGCCCGCGTCGCCGAGAACAGCCCCGATCTCCGCCGCTCCGCTTCAAGCCACCGCGCCTGCCGCCAAGGCGGTCCTGGACCAGCTCCTCCGGATCGTCGACAAGGGCGTCTTCGATGAGCTTCTGATTCCTAGCATCACCGCGCTTGGGTGCCTGTCGAGGACCTTCCGGGCGACGGAGACGAGGGTCATCGGCCCGCTGGTGCGGCTGCTGGATGAGAGGGAAGCCATCGTGTCGAGAGAGTCGGTGCTCGCGCTGACCAAATTCGCCTGCAAGGATAATTTCCTCTGCGTCGAGCATTCCAAGGCCATCATCGAAGCCGGGGGGCCAAGCACCTCGTCCAGCTGGTGTATCTGGGGGAACAAGTGCAGATCGAGGCGTTAATCCTGTTGTGCCACATTGCCCTCAACGTTCCCGACAGCGAGGAGCTCGCGGAGGCCGGAGTCCCGCGGTGCTCGCCTGGGCTTCGAAGCAGGGGCACATGGTGCAGGACTTGAGGGTGGATTCCTTGTTGCCGGAGGCCAAAGGTAGGATGGAGCTCTATCAGTCAAGAGCATCTAGATGATCACCATATTAATCCAGTGTGAGCTTTCTTCTTGTTGGCAATCCAAAGGTTCCGAACTGTATATACATCAATTTTTCTGTTTCCCCAATCTAAGGAGTTTTGTAAGCCGAGTATATGTGGTGCATTTGTGTGCTTCTAATGTTCTATTATTTGTTATAAATTTTGTATATTAAGTGAACAATTTTTATAAAACCCATGAATCTGTTTTGATGGTCGCTTGTATGGTCGTGCAAAATGGTAAACAGATGCTCTACTGATGCATGTCAGTTAAATTATTTTGTTTTGTTTTATTTATTTTATTTATTTATTTATTGTTAAACTAGCCATACATTCCTTTCTTCTTTTTTTTTTTTTGTTTAAGTTGATGCAACTTCAGTGCTTGGTCCCTACTTTCTACAATAGGTGCATGTTGGAAGGTCTCTTTGTGCTGGTGAAATAAGCTCTAGTTGGCACTTTATCAGGGGATGCTACCATGTTAAGATTAAACATATCTAATGTCAGGCCAATAGTACTATCGACTGGATGGTCTCTTTTGTAACTCAGTACACTAAAGGAATTGTATGGATTGATATCGCCGAGGTGCCATAAGTATTTTAGGATTTTTGTTTATTTTGACTTTTTGGACTGTGTTTATACTCATAATGTATGAATGCTCCATCTTACCCAAAAAAAATGCTTTACTCAAAGAATTAAGCTTTGCAATCTGAAGGTTAGCATTTTAAAACAATATGCTGGAGGTTTCCTCTCCTATGGATGTGCCATATCTTGAAGCATGCTATGAATTTGCTCACCTTCTATATTGTATGACTCATCTTCGAAGGACAGCATGAGGGACCAGACGATTGTTGTTGCATCTGACTCAACCCAACTCCTTGAAAATCCTTCAATTCTAGCCCATTGCAAGATGAGTCTAGTTTAAATCTTCTTATTTAGATCATGTAAAAGTACCAGTTTGTTGTCGCAATATTGACTTCAATGGGAAAGAGCCTACAAGATTTCCTCACGTGGCCAATGCTTTTAATTGGCCATCGGATATTTTAATAGTGTCTTGGGCCAATTGTAGGTGCTTTCTAAAGGAGAAATAGGAATACCAATATTGGAAGAAATCAACACCTTACATTTATTCATTCATTGGTATGACTATATTTACAAGTTACAAGTGTAGAAGGATAAAATTACAAAACCTCCTAAACTAACTTAGGATCTCAAAAAAATTTAAAATCTGCTAAACTAACTTAGGTTACAATCAGAATTTGAAACCTTCTAAACTAATGTTAGATCATAACAAGTAACCAGGTTAGTTGCCCGAACTTTAGGGATATATATTATCTATTACAAAGTTGATGTAGGAATCATTGACTTTCAATAATTTCTTGTTCTTCTTTCTTTATTCATGGTCTAACATTTGTTGCTAATGAGACTGACTAGTTCTTATTTGACCTTTTGGTTTTCTGTTTTATTTAATGGTGAATGATGAGAACAACGATAAGGACTCGTGTAGCTGCCGCTTGGGAGTGCTTCGCGTAACCTTGCGCTATAATCCCATTTTTAAGTTGATAGAAACCTACGCTAACCTAACTCACTATAAACTGGAAGTCTGGAACCATCAAACCGAGTATGTTTAAGACGACTCAGTAAATTCACTGTAGTTGCCGGAGACATGTTTAAGGATAGCAAAGGCACCGATTCATTCATTTACATAAGCAGTAGTTTGATACCCTTGGGTGGCGTAGCCGTGCTGAGTCCATCATGCTCCCACAGTTTGTATGAGGTCAACTGGTTCGTAGACAAGGTCGGGTGACGCAATGAGCATTCTCTATACCATCTTTTTTTGGTAAAAATTATTTATACCATCATTGAACTTCATGAAAATTAACCCAAAAGAAAAGGGAATGAGGTCCCATTCTATGAAGCGTGCCCATACATCATTTTAAACCTTTCCCTCCCTGCATGTTAGAGCCCGTAGCTTCCAAGTCCCTAAAAGTCAAAAGCAGGGCGCAGATCCGTAGGAATACACCCTTAAAAGTCGCCATCAGCCCTTAGGTGTAACCAAAGCGGATAAGAGGAGAAAAAAAAAAAAATGAGGAGGAGTGGAGAAGAACGAAACAATCGGCTCCTCCGATTCTACCGGACACGCTCTCATCGCTAGCACCGAAAGCATCGCTCAATTGCGCACAGACTCGCATAGATTAATGAAGGCCAAATAAAAGAACAGCAAATGCCTAAAAACTTTGAGGTCTGGAAAGCATCTGAAGGACCGGCTAGACAGCAGGAAACTGGTGGCATTTGGACATCATTTATAGGGAGCAGTGATATTCCTATGTTAAAGAATTATGGACTCTCTGCCAAAATAGCAGTGATGATCATTTAAAAATTGCATCGGCTATTTTTTCCTCAAAAAAATGATATATTATATACAGCTAAGCAATACACAAAATATCTCACAGCTGACATGGAGCGAAGGAGTATCTGACAGGACATCTTCCCTATGATTGCAATTTAGGAGGCTATCCATCATCCACCGCACTTTTGACTCTGGATCCCCTCAAAGAAAATACGAGCACGAGTAATTCACCAAATGTCAGAGAAGCGAATGACACCACTCAAGCGAGTAGCCTGGTTGGTTATCCAATTAATCATGGTTTTCACATTACCTTCCGACAGTATGTAGTATAAATATGATCCTATCAATATTGATCGACAAAGTACTGATTGTTCGATGCATAATATTGAAAGGTATCCACTGACCAAGTTAGTACCAAATGATTTAATTTTCAACCCCATTGAAAAAGGCCTGCCTGTAGATCTATTAAAAAGACAGAAAAATAACACAATGTTGGACATAAAAGCAATGGTACCACATTCGGCAATAATTGCAAAGAATAATATCTACTTACATTCAATTAAAATACAGGAAATAGAAACATAGTTTTCATGTGATCGCTTGCCGCACTTTACCAACTATACTTTTCAGATAATTGGGCAGCCGAATGCTTATGACTTCATTGGCATCGAAGATTAATCTACTCTATGAATCTAATTCCCTCAGCACTACTTCATTATAAAGCATAATATCTTCTCCAGTGTTGTACGTTGATTGCTCAATATTTAATTTAATTTCGTGTTGCTTATTCTATTGGACCGGACTCGCTGATCCTTGATGACAAGTACTGCACTTACTGTGGATTGCAAGCTGTATATTGTACATGTTATATAATATTTGATTTTATGACTAACCCACTGCACTGTAAAAGCTCAGAAATATGGGAGGAAAGAAAAAAAGAGTAAAATGTTTTATAATGACGGTGTGCAACCTTCTGTCAACGGACTCTTTTCTCATCGACAACAAGAAACCGAGTAAAAGACCAAAGCTTCTTGCAAGTTCTTGATCCCTTTAAAGTAGTGTGTGCAACCGTTCGTCTATGGACTCTTAAATCTCATCAACAAGGAAAAAACCCAATAAAGACCTTCTCTTGCCGATGATTTTTGCAAATTCTTGATACCCTTTGAAGTAGTAACACAGAGGAAGACAAGTTTAAGAGAATAAGAGCAGATCAACAGAGGCGGCCACCAGAAGCAACGAAGCGGAACCAAAAGAGAAATAATCCTTTTGGCAAAGTAGAGACACCAACCCGTCACAAGGGCCTTGGGACCAACATGTTTAGAGTGTGATCGCCAAACCCTAAATTGACAGCAGAGCTTCCAGCTACCAAATAAAAACTAATGCTGGCCAATAAAAAATGGCGGCGCATGGATGCTGGCAATTCTGGTCCAACCACTACAGGTTGTCTTCCATGTGGAGGCCTAATCTTGCTGATAAAGTCGATATGCTTCCCATTTTTGTTCCCTTGGATTCTTTCAAGGCAGATCGGTGCCAAGATTCCTGCCAACTGGAAACTTTGGGAAATTAGTGCTGGTCATACATGGGATAATATGTACAAAATTTTGGTCTACAAGCTTAATCAGCATCTTTTCAACACTACATTCCATGAAACGTAACACTGCCAACATGAATCAGGTCAGAAGAACACGCCGAGTTCCAGTCATCATGCCTTTTAAGCACATCATCCTTGAACTACGGAAACACCTTCCGCTTCAAGATCTGCACCATTTTAACAGGTGATGGTGATTATGAAATATGAACATTGATTGATGATTGATAAAAAGGCTTTGAATACTTTCCATGTGCTAAACCAACCCAACAAGCAAGAGTTTGAAGCAATCTCTTTCCTTTTAATGTGTCTGTGTGAGCACAGGTTCAATTCGAACAATCAACAAGTTTTAATCATCTGACACAAGAAATACCAAGATGGAGGTAAATGGAGTTTAGGTTATTTAGGGAAACACATGATCCACTAGGAAATGATGTCTGCAAAAGTGTCCCAATAGGAAAAAAAGGGGAAACAAATGGCACCTTTTAGAGCAGTCAAGCTGTATAAATTACCATGTGATACTAGCAGAATCAAATGTCATGGTCGTAAAGCAATGTCATAGTTTATTCACTTGTCCCGTCACAGGCTTCAAATTTTCAAAATCTCTGCATGAGCTTTTGTGAAGTACTGCTGTGTGAACAGGAAAGCTTTTCATGAAACTTGGTAGCGTTTAGAATTTTCTTTCTTTCCTTCTATGCTGTCATCCTGTGGGATTGCTGAAGTCACAAAACATCAGCAATTGCATCATTATATTGAACAGAGACATTCAGACTAACATAGTAGTTACGTCCGAAAATCAAAAAGAAACAACGGTGCTAGTGAAGCAGGTGCTTCAGAACTTGGTAAGGTTTCAAAGAAGCATTGCGATTAAAGGAACAGTGTGCTGCTCTAGAGCACAACCTCAACTGATCAGGTTTTCTCAGGATACAGCAATCCCCACCTGTTGAATGTTGCTCCGATGGCCACAAGCCTCAGGAATTCACCTGCAAATCCCACTGGCTATCTACAAAGAAAGAGATAGAGGTAGGGGTAAAAGTGGTATGGATATTATCCATCCAAATCCATTTTCGTATCCAAATCAATCTAAATATGGACAGAAATTTGAGGATCCAATTAATATCCATATCCATATCCGTGTCCATTAAAGAAAATGGATATGGATATGGATGGACAACTATCCGATACGTATCCAAATATCCGAATCTATATGTAACTTTATACAATTTTATATAGCACTTATTAATTTTTAAGAAAATATACAGCCATATAAATATGTTATTAACTTGATTTATCATCTATTAAATAATATCTTTGATTCTGTAGTCATGAAGTTTAATTATCTAAGTTATATCTATCATTATATCCATACTTTCAGTATCCGTATCCATTTAAAATAAATATGGATATGAATTTTTGCATCCAAATAATATCTGTATCCATATTTTTATTCGTCAGATATAATAAATATGAATGTTGATATGCCGGTATCCGATCTGTATCCGATCCGGTTTTAGCCCTAAACAGAGGAGAGGAAAAAATGCACAAAAAAAGGAAAAATCATATAAACTTCCAATCTCACATAGACCCTAAAACACCATGCAAATGACCAAAATAGTTGACAAAAGTACTCATATTACAACTCCCAATAGCTGGTATCACAAATGAGAAGTTTATTAGGATAATGATAGCACAGTAATGATTATAAATAAACTACAAAAGCTATGAGGGTTAAGTATTACAAAATCTAAATAAACCTTGTAATTCCAAATAAAATCACATGATTCTCATTGAGAGGTGAAGTTGGCTAAAATTTGAACACCAGCTGATGAACAGAAATCAAGCTACATACATAGCATACAACTGAGAATCAAAGCTGCAGTCAGAAAATTTCCATATCTGCCATTTGTATTCAGTATACAGTATACCAGTTCTCTTTGTTCTATTTTTGTTTAGCGGCGTGCAATACTGTGAATTGGTGGTGCAAGTCGTGTCGTGCAGCCTCCAGGAAACGAGTGAACTAATTTTGTGAGACTACAAAATTACTAAATATAATATGACTTAATTAGTTGACCAGGACTACAAAGTGTATGTGATCTCTGGTCACTCCAAACCTCTCTTGGGAAACAGATTTCTTTGATTATAATAAATTTCGTTTTATCTTTTATAAAATTAGAGTGAATCTCTTTCTAGTTCTTGGGCATAGCAAAAAAGATGGCATTCCTTCACAACTCACAACTATATTGTTGCTTCATTAATTCTTTAAGTACTCGGTGATCTTCTCTCTTTCCAATATGCTTCTACCACATTAAGAGGCTCTTAAGTTTGGGGTAAATAAAAATGAAAAATGGGGTAGGGTACAAAGGGATCAATCCTATTAGCCTTTTGGCTCGAAGACCGAAGCTTTAATATGAGTCTAGCCTGATGCAAAACCACGATTTCAAGTTTTGGCCAAGTGCAAGCTGAATACAATCCCCAATTTCATGTTTCAGTCAGTTTTGGTTAGTGCAATGCTGGGGATCTTGACCAAGACTGACCTAAACTAACGTAAACCAGCCATTATTGGGACCATTTAAGCACATAGGATATTGTTTATGTATTTAAGCACATAGGATAGATAATATCAATTTTCAATAAGTATTCCTTTTTTTTCCGGAATCGAAGGAGGAGATAGTAAATTAACCATTGATAAGCTGAGGCCTTAAAAAAATCCTTAACATGGTATCTTTAAGACTAATATGAATAACTCAATATATGATATTTTATAAAATAATTTTAACATAACTAAATATAACATTTTATAGCCACATGCATTCAATATAAGAGCTATTTAAACCCAAAAAATATAACAAAATGTTCAAATTCCATATGTTTTTGAGTTTTACTGAAAATGAAAGATAACAAATTTTCGAACAACTAAAGCTCAAGAGTGTATAATATATTTATGTTATAGATTCATGCGCAATACAAAATACCAATATACTTAATTTTGATTTATATGCAAAAATACTAATTTAAATTTTAAATTGTCAACAAAACTACATAAATAAAAAACCTGCGTAACACAAATTACTCTAAAATAATGTGAAAACTTTCTTATTTTTAGAGTAAAAATTTAAAAATGAATATGTAAAATTTCTAAAGTTTTAATTCCAATGCCAACAGATATCGCCTTGAAAGTAGTCACAAATAATTTTCATTCCTCATTCTAGAAAGATTTGCTCTGCTTGGAGTCATTTGCTTAGCCAACCAAACATACAATAAAGGGGAGAGGCTGGTTGTAAGGTGTTGTGCTTTATGAAGACTTAATTGGAAAGCTAATAAAGGAAAGAGATGCTGGTCATATTCTTCCTCCTACCTATCCCATGCCCCAATCCATTCTTATATACCTCCCTACTGGTTTACCATTCTCCCCTCCCATCTTTTATAATTCCAATTGCTGTTGCTAGTTATTATTATCAGTGAAAAAAGAGAGTAGATCTCATATCTGAACATAATACAAGAACCACTCTGTTTCAACAAGGCTCTGTAAATATTCTTTGTTTGCTGTGCAAAAAGGAAGGTGACTTGTTGCTGTTAATCCACAGAAACTGGTTCTAAAACAGTACAATAGCAAATAATGAGTTGTTACCTCTAAATCACCAAAGCAGCCTCACAAACCTGGGTTGCATCATAGCTACAGAAGCTAGAAGATAGGAAAAGTGGTGATTCTCTAAGTATAGTCCCTTGGGCATGCCCAATGCCCAATTAAGTTTTCTGGCAACATATAGTACAACACATATCATGCTTTAGTGTATCTCCATCATCTAGCAGCACGGTCATCTGCAAAAACCAAACAAATTAACAATCCAAAAACATTCATTGAAAGCAATTGCTTAGTACCTCTGCCAGTCAGACTGCATAGAGGACTCCTATGCAGCTGTGAACTATTATGGCTTAGATAGTGTATGTCCTATACTGTTATAGTGTGAATATATTCTCCAGGTAAATTGGATCAATAATAATTCTCCAAAAATCTTCTCCATCTATTGAAACAATGAAATTTCAACACCATTATGATCATCAGAGCTAGGGTAACAATTACAGTCTGAATGTTGTTACTTCCTTGAAATTTTTTCCACACAAGGATCCTGTCCATAGTAGGATTGTCCCCACCCCATGTTTAGGAAGCTGATATGTTATTTTGGGCCTGGACAGTCATTTCAGGGTTCCTCTCTTGCTTTTACAGTTTAAGCTAACACTCACTATGTATCCAAGATCACTTGATATATTTAATAATGGCAATTTTCATAAAATTGAGTTGCAACTATACAGCCTTGATTCAAGGAGTCACTCAGTTACAAGTTTGCTCAACTACCTCACCTGCTCACTGCGTAAGTTCTCAGGCTCATGCATAGCTATTTGCTATGACAATATCAGAAATTCATCAGAAAAGCTTTGAATATCTTCATCCAAAATGATAAATAAAAATGTCAAAAGCACCACCAGAATAGTGGATAACTTCTGGACAGATTATTTCCTCTTCCAAAGAATCTGCTAGAGAATATTCATAAACAGAAAAAAGGCGAAAAAAAAAAATTGATATAAGGCGTCCTAACAGGATAGCGACCAACTATACCAATGTATCATTGATGTTAGGGGTCAAATCTAATATCAAGCATATAGTGTTCACCAGAAACCGTTTGTATTTCAAACCTCACATCGGATCCATAATGCAACTTTAGGAGAATTTTTTTTTTCCGAAGCGACATTCATGAAATAATTATGCATATATAATAAAAAAAGGAGCAATGAGCCAATTGAAATTGTTAGGATTCCCTGTGCGACATTCTATCAAACAATTAGAATACCGATGCTACTACCAAGGTTCTCGTTTTCTTTAATCCTTTTCCTTTAAATAATTTCCAAGAAAATAATCAAAGATCCTCGGTTTTCTTTATATAATTTAAGAATACTCTCATCTGGTCACAAGAATACCTCATCCGACTCGAAGGGAAGGAGTGGACGATCAAACGAATACGAGGGCTCGGGAATCGAAGAGCAGCACCTCTTCGGACGCTGGATGATTGCCGAGTGGCCGGAGCTCGGAGATTCCGGGTTTGGAAGATTTAGGGTTAGGGTTTGCGGGAGGGAAAGATTAGAAGGAAATCAGAAAATGGCACCGAATTTAGGAATAATTGTTTCAAGATCCTTCCACAGATACAGTATAATTTCTTGGTCTCCAAACTAGCGAATTTGATATAAATCGGCATTTCATGGCTTATGGTTGGATGAAGATGCCGACTTTGGAATATGCTGGGAATTCGAAAAAGATAATCTATAGCCAATAGCTTCCAAAATGGATGATTTATCATCTAATCATCCCTTGCAAGTCGTCATTCAATAAAATTGTGTGTTTAATTAAAGAGATGTAAATTTGAAATAAGAGGATGGTATGATCATCAAATTATAAAATTATGTGTTTAATTGAAGTCACTTGGCATGGTTCCAATGATAAAGAATTAATCTATGCAAAATATGGGCAAATGATACGACCGTATCAGCACCAAAGTACCAGATTTCATTAGGACTAGTAGTAGACTAAGTCTGCACAAAATTTTTTATCAGAGCCATATTTTGGTTCACAGATGGCTGGGAGTTAAGTTGCATTTTAGTGATTATTATCCTATTAATTACAATCCTAACTCAACTTCTAACCACCCATCAATCAAAGTATAATTCTGATTTTTATTTTCATTAATTTAGTCTATAGCATTTATTATAGACTCAGTCTGCATAAGAATTTTTTAGCCCGGTAGATTTGTGGATTCGGGTAGCATTTAAGGTAGGCTCTTCTACGTACCATTTTAGATATGGGTGAGGACCAAACCTAGGCTGGACCAATTACACCCTGGCAGATATTGTATTGTGAGACTGGAGTTACAAATTGACCTTTATCCACAACCATTCCACTAATATCTTGAAGCCCCTCCAAAATGTACAACGACCACTTCATTCCCACCACCAATCTCCTCCACTCATTCAAATCTCCCAATCCTCTCCCACCCTTTTCTAAGCACCTCTCTTTCTCTCCTCCTCCTCCTCCCCTCCCCCTCTTCCCTTTAACTCTTCTTCCACTTCCATTGTCTCTCTTCCTCCCCTGAATTCAGAAAGAAAGTAGACAATGGCTTCTGCTGCAGTAACTGCTGCAGTGTCCTTCCCATCCTCCAAGTCCTCATCCCTTGCCCTGCCTACAAGTAGAACCTCAATCTCCACTACTGAGAGGCTCAGTCTCCACAAGGTAAACAATCTCTGATCCTCTTACTGCAGAGATCTTATAGTGGTCGGTGCTTTATGTTGATGATGAATCCTTGCTTTCAGACATGCTTGCACCCAAGAAGTGTGTCCACAGCTGGGAAGCTGGTCTTAATAAGAGCCCAGGTGACAACAGAGACGCCTGCCAAGGTACAGAAGATCTCCAAGAAGAACGATGAGGGTGTCGTCGTCAACAAGTATAAGCCGAAGGAGCCATACATTGGGAGGTGCCTCCTTAACACCAAAATCACCGGCGATGACGCACCTGGAGAAACGTGGCACATGGTCTTCAGCACCGAGGGTATCGATCACCTTTCTATATGCTTGTAATTATATCTCAAGGAAGTTTATTCGTTTCCTTACGTTAGCAGAGAGTTTTAATATCTGATGATCAGATTGATGGTGTATATATGATGGCTTTCTATAGGTGAGGTTCCATACAGAGAGGGACAGTCCATTGGTGTGATCCCTGATGGAATTGATAAGAATGGAAAACCACACAAGCTCAGGTTGTACTCAATCGCCAGCAGCGCTCTTGGAGATTTTGGTGACTCCAAGACAGTGAGTTTGAACTCTCCATTACTCTTCTTTTCTCTTATATTAAGTCTCCAATTGCTATGGTAGACTATTAAATTATCTCTATGGGGGTGGTTCTGTTTCTCAACTACTGGCAATTACTAATTTTAGAGATCTTTCTTCTGGTTTTTGATTAATAAAGATAAGAATTTGTTTATTAAGTACTTAAAATTCATGATTTTGTAATCCATCATTCTTTGAGTAATCATTATTTCTTTCCTTTTTGCCCCATTTCTGAGAACAGTTGTATATTTCCAAGATGCAGACAAAAGTCCTGTTGGCTATGAGTATTATCTATCTATCAATGCATTATGATGTGTCTTTCAGAAACTTGTGATTCATAATTTCGTGGGTCTGTCTCATGATTAATTTTGAAGGAAGTGTGTTTTATGTGATGTTAATTTAATTGGTCTGAATAAGCCAATAGCTATGTTTATATCATCACTAGTCTTTTTATAGAATGTGTGACTATGAGTTCCAGATGCATTCCATGTACAGGTTTCTCTGTGTGTAAAGCGGCTTGTTTATACTAATGAGCAAGGGGAAATAGTGAAAGGAGTCTGCTCAAATTTCTTATGTGGGTATTTTAACTCCTCTTCTCCTGTTGTTGTATGTTTTGTCTAACCTAATATTAAAACTTTCAGTTGATTAAGTGATTGATGATGTTCCAACTATGTCATGCCATTGTATTTTTAAGGTGACATGAAACCTGGTGCTGAAGTTAAGATTACAGGGCCAGTAGGGAAGAAATGCTTATGCCTAAGGATCCCAATGCAACTATCATAATGGTAATCTGGTGACCTGGTTTTGCTCTTCTTAACTCTTTCAGATGTCGAGTTCTGTGTTGTAATTTGATCCATTGGCCCATTACATTTTGTAAATATATTTTACGTTTTATGGATGATCTTGCTGGCTGCAGCTTGCCACAGGAACTGGGATTGCACCTTTCCGCTCCTTCTTGTGGAAAATGTTCTTTGAGAAGCATGATGACTACAAGGTACTGCTATTTTGCATAACAAGAAGTGAGTAGGTCTTATGAGTATAGCTTAGTAGGCAAGTCATTGGATAATATTGTGGGAAATTCCTTCTGAAACTTTTAAACTACATAAGAGAATAATGTCATCCACTAAGATAAATGTCTTATAGATTTTAAATGAATAACAAAGACCAAAAAAAAAACTTTAACGACTTATATCATACATGTGATGAAACTGTCTCTATTGAAAATTGCAGTTTGTAAGAATTGCTAACCAGGCTCCATTAGCTCATCCTCACGATGTTTCAAATAATTAAATTCATCATTGGACGTTCAAGTTTAATTTATTAAATTTTTTATGCAGTTCAACGGACTTGCATGGCTCTTCTTGGGAGTTCCTACAAGCAGCTCATTGCTCTATAAGGAGGTGGGCTTATTGCTATAAATTCACAAAATTCTCATAAGAGAATCATGTATTCTAAGTTCTTTTATGTTTATTTTGGTCATTAAATCTTATAGTCAGCTATTACTTATACTATATTCTTAATGGACCTCATTGTCTTGTGATCTGTAGGAATTCGAGAAGATGGAAGAGAAGGCACCAAATAATTTCAGGGTCGACTTTGCTGTAAGCAGAGAGCAAACAAATGAAAAGGGAGAAAAGATGTACATACAGACTCGTATGGCGCAGTACGCTGAGGAACTGTGGGATCTACTCAAGAAGGACGATACCTATGTATATATGTGTGGACTAAAAGGAATGGAGAAGGGTATTGATGACATCATGGTATCTTTGGCTGCTAAGGATGGTATGTATATAATGTGGTGTAGACAAATGGGGGGAAGATCATATGTTATACACACTAATTTCCTAATTCTGTTGCACAATTTGCAGGTATTGACTGGGTGGATTACAGAAAGAACCTGAAGAAGTCAGAGCAGTGGAATGTGGAAGTGTATTAGGTTGCATTTTTGTGCATGTTGTGTAAGGAGCTCATCCTTCTATAATATACTCTTTAGTCTAGTTCTATGTGGATAGGTAATGTTCTCTTTTGTGTTTTATTTAGTTTCTTGTAAGGCAACTGTATTATTCTGGCCTCGTAAATTTGATTCAAGAGGGATTTTAACATTGTAATTCTAGCCAAATTGGATACCTTGTAATGAACTTCAGCAATAATTATAGTTTTATACTATTTCCTGCACAGAGCAGTATAAGTAATTGAGCTCTACATGAGAGTACAAAGAGATGATATTGTTCCCTTCTGGTTCAGCAGAAGAAACGTCAAAGCTATCACCATGCACAATGATCCTTAATTAGTGCTTTTCTTCTCAGGGAATTGGTGAATAATCTAGCACCGTGCAAGGATATGTTTGGTTTATAATATTTTGCCTTCTATGAGACATGAGATTCTCTTCTATATACCAGTCAAAGGGATACTGTTTTCCTTCTTCAGCATCATACTATCATACCTCTCATTAAAGTTTAAGTTTCTCTAAATCAACTTTCGATCCATGTCTCCAAACTGCAAGTATTATGTACTAGAAATTCTAAGGGCACGTGTCTCTTGTCTTCATTCCACTGCTCTGGTTCCAAAGGAAATCCATGTTTTCTTGATAGGAAATATGTATTATAGTCTTTTACTACTTAGAGATCCTGCTTTCTTGCAGCCTTTTGAAATACTTTTAGGTAATATTTGGGCTCACTAATTCTTGTTTTCTATCCAAAGTTCTATCCAAAGTTCTTTAATCTAATTAATTTTATCAATTCTTTTGGAAGCTTTGTTAAAATCTCATTTCCTTTTCCCTGATTGCTTATCTTTGCCTCTAACCAGATTTTTCTTCGATGTTTAGTCTGTGCATGGGGTCTGAAAAAGATACAATCTAAAACATTTTCATATTTAAATGGCATATTAGTTTCTACATGTTCAACATGCTTGATTGTCTCGATCTTACAGTAATATTATCCAATGGCTAACCATTTTGAGATTTTTACTGCCACTTTACTTTTTTTAAAGAAAATCCTTTTTTGTTTTCAAATTCAGATGATATGTGAACAGGTCCTTGATTGACGACAAAACATGAATAGCCGATTACCTCTAACATGAAAAGCCATTTCATTAAGGTAATAAGTTTGAGACAAAGTTGATTTGTTTTGATTACAATTGATTGGTTTCAACCATGGCCAAACTGAAGCTGATCCTCTGATTTTACTAGTTTCGATGGTTTCTAGTTACAACCAAAACTGGCTGAAGTCATGACCATGAATAAATTCTTTAAGCATTTTTTTGGAGGTTTAGGGCATGTTTGATAATTCCTTGTAGGATAGGCCTGGATTGGAGGGCGTGACGAAGAGAGAGAGAGGGAGGGGAAGGGAGAGCCTGGAGAGTTTGGCGACCTAAAAAAAACTCAAAAGGTCATTTTAATCTAGCAAGAATCCAGGCCCGCAACCCCGCACTCTTGGGCTCTACCTGCCTTCCGCGCTAAGAATCCTGGCTCATCCACCGGCGATTGGTGAAGATTACAAAGGAACCCTTTTTATTATAGTTATATCATTTTAAATAAAAGTTAGTAATTTATTTTAGAATAAATTATGTTTGTAGTCTCTAAATTAAGTCGGATTTTTTTAAGTGATCTTTAAACTACAAGATCCTAAATTTAAGTCCCTCAACTATCTGAACCCTTTAATGTTGCCTCCGAAATGGATTTCGGCTATTTTTCTTATCGAAAATCTGATGTGGCAAAATTCGATGTTGACATGACAAAATCCAATACAAATGTGATAAAAATAATATTTTTTATTTTTTATTTTTTTCGTTCTTCTTCTTCTCTCTGCCCTCACACCCGCCCCCCCAATCCCCATCGGCTCGCCAACCGCGCACCCCCCACCGGCCCGTCCCTCTGGCCCCCTCTCCGACGCCCGAGGCTTCTGCCCACCCAGCGCACCCCACCCGCTCC
>KE504887.1:511531-525402 GCA_000441515.1 Elaeis oleifera | reverse complement strand
GAATTTGATGTAAGCCTATGAATCATTGTTGAATTTATTGAGATATTAAAAAAAAATTAGATCGTTATGTTTGAATTTAAATTATTGACTAATTATTCCGCTGTTGTTTTCGGATAGTATGATAAGATGCCTTGCATGCTTATGGGAAAATTTTCTATAAGTATGCGGTGGTTGCCATGACCCTCGATTCACAAATCTCGGGTCGGGGGCGTGACACGATAGGTGGGGGTGCGTCGGGGTGGGTGGGGGTGCGGCCGGAGGGGTCGGTCAAGAGATGCTTTGCGATTCGTGCGAGGACAGAGAGAAGAAGAAGAATGAAAAAAATAAAAATAATAATCAAATATTATTTTTTATCACATCTGTATCGGATTTTGTCTATGTCAGCATCAAATTTTGTCATATCAGATTTTCGATGAAAAAAACGATCAGAATGTATCCCAGGATAACATTAAAGAGATTCGGATAGTTGGGGAACTTAAGTTTAGGATTTTATTATTTAGGGATCACTTAAAAAAATCCGACTTAGTTTAGACATTATGAATATAATTTATTCTTTATTTTCTTTAGGAACCAAAATATAATAAAATAATATAGGCATGAAAATTTTACCTTTTAAAATCTATTTTTAAATGCCTTATTCTTAAGAGTTCTCTTTTGTATAACAAAAACAGATACGTAACGGAATTGCTAGCCCATCCCATTATGGCTTTGAAGAGTAATAGATTAGCTTTCCAATTGGAACTTTTGAGTTTGACCACTTAATATTTTAACCATACTTATATTCCTTTGACGCTGCAAATTGGGATCATAACTCGGCATGCTTAACCTCAATTATAGCTGGTTTTATGTTGCTGAGATTCGTGAAAAAGATTTAGACTTTGCAGGTCATTTAGCTCTAAATGAGTCGAGCTGCTCGTAAGCTTTTCGAGTTCGATTTGATTCGATTATTATCGAAGTTGAGCCGAGTTCGAGTTCGAATAGCTTTTCAAATCGAGCTCGAATAGCAGGATATTCGGTTCGAAAGCTTGTAAATCTACTAGAGTTTATATATATATATAATATTATTTTATTTATAATATATATATTAATATATATATTATTAGTAAGTTGAAACTCGATTTCAAGCTCGAATATGGCTCGGTTGATATTCGAGTCGAGTCGAGTTGATATTAAGTTTTATCTATTTTTTATCGAGCCAAACTCGAGTTTTGGATATTAAAGTTCAGTTGATGTCAAACTAAGTTTCGTATTTGGATATTTTAAATCAGTCGAGCTTGAGTTTTCAGCTACTCGACTCGGCTCGACTTGATTGCACCCTTAATTTAGATTATGTTAGGATCAAGTTTAATGTAGAACAAACTCAAAATATTCCTATATAGATTGGGCCGCATTCCAGATCAAGTATTTGTTTTCTTTATAACTAAAATAAATAATTCATAACTAATATATAGACACTAAAATTTTTAAATAAATTAAAGGATCGACCTAAATCTGAATTTTGATTCGAAAAACTTTTATTTTACACAAAAACTGATTATTCTTGAGTTTACAAATTATTTTCTAAAAAAATCTTTATTGACATGAAAAGTCTACCAAATAAACAATACATGTTTAAATACAATTGATGATATAAGTGAAACCGGCCAAATCATGGGCTCCGAAGGATCGGATCAGTTGTAATGGGATCGGACCTTTTTGATTACGTGTTGATCGGACCCATTTGCAGCCCTATCTTAATTTCGACTAGCCCGTAGCAGAATATAATCCATTTTGGTGGCAGCAACGTGCTCGCCCAACTTTGTGTCGCACAGCTCTTCACTGGACGTAGCCAATGATGTCTTCGTGCCATGCTTTTCTTCTTTTGCTTCCTAAGAGCCCGTCAGCTTTCCGAGTCCCCGAAACCAAAAGTAACTCAGAAAAAATATCATAAAGCTGTGTCACCCCCTTCCATCCCGCGGCGATACTGCAGCCGAACCCACCAAAAAAGATCGTACAAAATATAAATAAACAAGAAAGTAATCGTCATGATACTGTAGAATTTTGAGTAACTGGTGTAACAACGAGAGGTGGATGCCACCGCTTTGATCGAACTTGGATAACAGCAAAAATAATGAAATGGACCGAAATTGTTATGTTAAAATAATGAATGCCATAACTGCTATTCTGGTGGGAATGCAGCAAAGGTATTAAGGAATTACTCTCTAAATAATTATTTAATTCACTATTACCAAAAAAATTATTAATTGATCACAGAAAAATATTCTTAAAATATTAGTCAACAAAGATCATACTTTTGGAATGATGCAGTTTCAGGCACATTTTTCGAAAGACGAGCACAATAACAGTGGACTGGGCGGCTGTATTTACGGTGGAGCACTTTGAAAATACTCTTTGGTCAGATTTTAGCAGTTCCATCAGTTTTTGAGAAATATTTATTTTTAACTTTCTGTGTGTGTATTCATATAAGGTTACATAAAAATTCATCAAATTATTGATTTGTTAAAAAAATTATTTTTTATGGATAAATATACGGGTCATGTGAATAAATATCTTGTACATATTTACTTGGGATTAAAAAAATATTATGTCGCATCGATTGGACTAAGGTGCCGTAAAATGTGACTTAGGCCTTAAAATATTCTGAAATTGGGTCAAGTTGGATTTATACTTTATAACTCTATTTTACGATTAAAAATATATTATCCAACAACTAATAAATAATTAAAAATAAATAAATATAGAGATAATTTAATCAAATATTTTAATAAAAATTTATTTTAAGTTGATATAAGAAAGTGATGATTTTTAAGGTACATGTTTACCAACTATCATAATCATAATCATAATCTCTCAGTCTTTTCAATCCCAACTATTTTTATACGAGCCTTGTGGGTCTTCATTTATTAAGTATTTTTATCTAGAGTTATCTCTATTATTATTCCATATTTCTTTATATTTTTTTACAATTTTTATCCACATTAAATTTAAAACTTGCTCTTTCTTTCTTCCAATATTCAATGCAAACTTAAATACCTTTTCTTATAGGGTCCTTCTTAAATCTTCATTATATATATCTACATCATTTTAATTAATTCTTCATCACTTTATTCTTCATTTATGCCGCTCTTATAGTTTTTCGACTATATTCATTTCCTAAACTATCCTTACTAGTTCCACCATGCATCCATCATAATATTTTTTTTGATTCCTCGATTTATTTTCATATGTTTCTTTATTGCTTGATATTTTGAGCCATACAGCACTACATGTCTTATCGTTATTCTACAAAATTTTCTCTTAAGCCTTCAAAGTATGCTCCTGTTACATACATTTCAAATGCAGTTTTCTACTTCATCCATCCAACTTGAATTCTAGTATGTATGTGTATATATATCCATCTCTTTTCCCATTATTTTATGACATAGATCCTAAATAACGAAATCGGCCACTCTATGGTATCTCTTATTTGCCAATCTTAACTGATATTAGCATTTCATTCTCATTAAATTTATATTCTATGAACTCTATCTTTCCTACTAATTTTCAAGCATCTATCCTCTAAAGTTTTCTCCATAATTTAATTCATATATTTTTATAAATTTATAAATTATTATTTTTAAAAAAATGGTATACTTGAGAATATTATAAATATGAATCGGTCAAATTGAACAATGAAGGTTTTAATATAATTAAGTTAAAATAGGCAAGAGGAGGTGGGGTTGTTAAGATGAACAAAATAGATTAATTTAAATAAGTTCATTCGATGAATTGAAAAAATATTTAGAGTGAAGGAGAAGGGATTTTATATAATTTGGATCTTCAAGTCTGATTAGATCAAGTAGAGTTTAAGGGTCTATTTTTATTAACCTAAATTAAACCTAGATATTATATGCATTGAGTCAAGGTCAGAGCAAGAATACACAAAATCCAGATCTGACCTATTTTCCAAATTGTTTCTAGTTTTTGACCCCAACCAAACTTATGGGTCTCCAAAAATAGATTGGATAGGGTCTAATCAAGTTTGAGTTATGTTAGTTGAACAATTAACAGTCTTAGATTCGAGATTTTTGGTAGGGTTAGATTGGGCTTGAGCTGTGTCAATTTTTTTTGTCTAAGTTGGGCTTATATGGCATGCAAGTCGAGATCGAGTAAGATTGTATGGAGTTAGAAATTATGAAATTGAGATCTAACCTATTTTTCAAATAGAATAATTTTTGATCCTAGACCTATGGTTATTTATAAATGGATTGAGCCAAGACTGATAGACGAGTTATAAGTTGACTTAACCCATTTTCAATTTTACATTTATCACATATCAAACACAAATACTTTTAAATATTTAATATTTTCTAAGATTCTTCAATACCTAGGTCCAGGACAAAATTATTGGGAGACCCCTATTTTGATTTTTCTCACCAAATCATAATTAGGAGGATTTGTAAGCGAAATTCAAAATTTCAGAAAAATTATGCATTTAAAATACTATAATTGCAATTAATAGTTATTATTTCGCATTAATTACTTCATTATAACACTCACTGTCATTTTTTATTGCATTAAATACGTTATTATAACAATCATTATGATTTTTGTGTCATGAAAATAAATATTATAAAAGAGACCCGATGACATCCGTTCTAATATTATTACGGCCGATATAAGTTACAATTATTATTATTAAACATTAAACAGCAATATATATCTGTACCGTAAATAAAACGGTAATATATCGAGGCAATTAAGCCTTTGCCTCCCCAAAAGACCCAGAAGCCCCAAAAGCAAGCTCCAAGGCGGGACGGTGGGGCCAGAGGCTTCCAGCCCACCACCCACCTGCTCTCCGTGCATCATCATAACGAAGCTTGCTTCTTGGAAGCGACAGCCCCAACTGACTTGTCCCATCTCCGACATGCTTTCTGACTGCTCTGGTTGACCCTTTGACCGGTCCTCCCTCTTTCCATCTTATCCATTCCATTATGAGAACGTACAAAAATGGAAAGAAATACTTATGACCAAATTAACTGATTTGATTAATTAATCAATGAATTAATGTATCACCTCCTGCTGATCCTGGCCGTTGGATCTATTAGATAATGACAAGAGATAATTAATCAGTTAATTAATTGGTTAACTGAGGGAGGTTTGCCTGCCATTAACACGGCCCGCCTCGCACGGTCTCCGAGGCGACAACATGCGGAGCCCTAGACGATCCCATCCCACGCTCTACATTTCAATGAGGACTCGTCCCAGCCGTCCGATATGGGAGAATTTAATGGTCACCGAAGCGAGGGAGCTGACGTGGCGTGCGGAACGATTCACTGGGCCCCACTCGGTCTATATAATATGACCGACGCGCGACGCCCAGCCTAGAGAGAGAAAGTAGCGTCGCTTGGTTCCTTCTTTGTTCTCTCTCTTAGGGTTAGGGTTTTGTGGGTGGGGAGATGGCGCAGGGGAGCGAGCGGATGAAGGGGACGGTGAAGTGGTTCAACGGAACCAAGGGGTTCGGATTCATCACTCCAGATGAGGGCGGGGAGGATCTTTTTGTGCATCAGACGTCGATCAAAGCCGAGGGCTACCGGACCCTGACCGAGGGCGAGCAAGTCGAGTTCACCGTCGCCGAGGGCGACGACGGCCGTACCAAGGCGGTGGATGTGACTGGTCCTGACGGAGGATCCGTCCTGGGTGGCGGTGGTGGAGGCGGCCGCAGGGACGGGTACGGTGGAGGAGGGGGCCGAGGCGGCGGGGCCGCGGCGGAGGAGGTTATGGCGGCAGGTATGGAGGTCGGAGTGGAGGGATGAGGGGCTACGCCGGCGGAGGAGGTCCCTGTTACAACTGCGGCGAGTCTGGGCACCTCGCAAGGGACTGCTACCAGAGCGTTGGCGGTGGTGGAGGCAGCGGGAGGTACGGCGGCGGCGGCGGCGGCGGAGGGTCCTGCTACAACTGTGGCGAAGCTGGGCATTTCGCAAGGCAGTGCCCGAAGTGAGGATGGTTCTTTGACCCTTATTTCTCCTCTCTTTATACCTACCCTCACAAAGTATTTGCTGTTTTGGATTGTGACTGCTGGGATCTGCCATATTGCATCTGGATTCTATCTTTTCTTTGTGATATCTTAAACTTTTTAATGGATTGTGTGTTCTGGGTGATTGTTACTGATGTCTGTGAGGGAAGCGGACATGTTACAGAAGATGGTTGGTTGATCATATGCTTCCTTAATACAGAGTTTGATGCTTTTCAATATATACTGTTGCTGTTGGTGGGATGAAGGCTTTGTTTCAGTTTAGCGTTGTTAATTCTTCATGCTATACCATCCTGTATGCACATTATTTCTGCTATAGTTTGTTTATTAGATCATGCTTGGGGTGCGTGCTATGCTTTACTATGTTATCTCCGATCGAGATGGGTATTTATTTTATCCTACCTTCGTATCAGTGTGTTTTAAAAGTAGGAATGGAGTTTGGGTGTGATGGATTAGACCATGTTGGCATGAAGGTGTTCGTGTACGTTTTTGCTGAAGAATTCTTTGGTGCGTGGATTGTTCCGAAGTGGTCTCTCTTCAGTTTTGGAGTTACAGGGCTCTTTTCTCGTACTGTGTTTTCTTCTTGATGAACTCTCCTATTTCTTATTATGGTTTAATGGCTCATGGGTGCTTGAGACTAGAGCTGAAAACAATCTACTTGTGGTGTCTGGAACTGTCTGACATGCTTCAATGGTTTCTTAAATTGCCTTGGCTTATGTTATGCTGGGGATTTAATTAGTGAAATGAATACAAGGAATGTCCAAGTTGTCCATGCTGCAATATATGATGCTTTTTGTTAGTTGATGGTAGTTGGCTTGATAGCTATGGTTGTGGTTGGTTGACTAGAGAGATTGCATGTTGGAAATTATGATTGAAACATGAAACTGAATCTTTAATGCTTGTCAAAGTTAGTGATATCGAAAAGGAAGGGCATTGAAAATGTTATGTGTGGCACCTGATTTAGATCGTCTACGTTTCCTTCTGGTATTACTGGATTTTTTCTAAAAGTTTCCCTTATTTCTCATTGTTTATCCTTTTTCTCAACTTGCATGAAACTGAAACGAAATGATTTGCTTATTGCATCGATAATGTTTCGTTAAAACTAGCTTTTTTTTTCAAAAAAAATTCTTGGTTTTTTTTTCCTTTCGGGAGGTGCGGTTGGTGGGGAGGTGACGCTATAACTTCACCTCGTGTATCGAAACCCGTTGGCTTGTAAAAGACGTATTCCTTTATTTAGTCTTTGGTTTTGAATTATGATATAGGATATGTTGCTTTCTGGTTTCCAATGCATCTGTTTTCCCTTTGTTTGGTGTGTCGTGGCTTCCAAAACATCTATTTGACGTTTTGATTTGGTGTATGTCAACCTTGGCCAGAGATATGTTAACTTTTTTGATTCCAGAAGATAAAATAGTCCTTGTTAATTTTATTTTATTTCTCCATGTTGTTTTCTGCCTCTTGTCATCATTCTTATGCATAATTTCATGTAACACGAGCAATACTACCGATAATTATACATGCTCTATTATTTTTCTGTTATACTGATTGCTTAATGCATGGATGCTAGTTGTGATAATACACCTACTTCAGGGATCTCTTGGCTAAGCTTTATTTTCTTTGTATCGATAAAGTGCTTGATTATTGTATTTTACATTTGTTTATGGCGAAGTACATTTTCTTTAGCACTTTAAACTTGTGGTTACGGGCTTTTAGCTGAACAAAGTATTTTGGTTCAGGTCTTTAGATCGATGATTGGTTGGAGTTTTGGCGTGCTGTCTGAAAGCTCAATCTAATTTTGTTTTCATTCAAGACTCTTCTTTTGATTTGGTTAAACAAGATTTTCACTTGTATCGCAGCAAAACAACAAAAGAAATAATTATTAAATTCTTTCTTCAGTGCTTTGTGTTTCTTGTCCTTTTGATCATGGTCTTTACAATTGGTTTGATTGATATTATTACGGCAACTGTCTATTATTGATGATGCCAAGTCTAGTTTTGATATTTGAGAGCTAATGTGAAATAAGTCTATGCTCATCTTGGTCCTAGTTTTGTGTAAACCTCTAGCTAGGATAGGTTATCACTTCATCTCATTATAAACTTCTCTTAAAAAAAAGAAAACTATTTGCTTTAACTAATGCTCGCACCCTTAATATCACAATTATCCTGAGGCTTTACGTGCATCTACATCAGACATTATGATTTTTTTAGTCTGAGTCAAAACGATGGCTAAAGACCATATCGATTTAGTAAAGGAACTTGGAAAGGAGAGGAAGAAGGTGAAGAGGATAGTTACATGATTTTGATATGTTGTTTAATGTTGGTGTTTGGTTTCATCCCATGGTCTTCATCTTGGCTGAAATTTCGGCTAAGATCTCGGTTTAGGGAACGTGCATGTGATACGATATAAATATAATATAAATAACAACCTCAGTTTTCTCGGTTGATGTACACTATAATGTCCGGATACATCTGTCACTGTTATATCCGAATATCGGCCGATATTTTCCGAGGTGATATCCATGACAGCAATGAAGTAGGGGAAGCAAGCTTGAGGAGGTGGAAGGCCGACGGTGCCGGCACGTGTGGCGTGATGTGAGAAGAAGACAGAGAGAGGTGGGGAGAAGACAACGGCACCAGAAGCAGAGAATTGAACGCGAGACGCCCATGAGGTGAAGGGGCCACGGCGGATCGGTCTGTCTTGGTATCGGGCACAAGCTGAGATGGCCGAGATACCGGCCCTTAAAAACCTCGCCACCTCCTATCTAAAGGAAGGAAAAGTTGTCCTTGAGTCCCTGTCAACTTTTCTTTTTTTTGGTGAACAGTCCCTGTCCACTACTTAAAAGCGTTGATTTCCTCCGGTTTCACACAAGGAAACCAGGAATTTGTTTGGATGAACATTGCACAGTGGGTAAAAGAGCTACTTCTTTTACTGAGAAAGTGGATCGTGTCTCATAATAGAGGTGGCTGTGCTCCACAACTTTGCAGGAAATCCGCGTCTAAAAGAGTCCATGGTGGAGAAGCTGAAGAGAGAGAGAGAGAGAGGTTGATTAGCTTTTTCCATGTAGAAACAGGATGACACTGTAAAGAAAGATATCATATGCTCATAGACAAATTAAAGAAAGGTTACCATGCCTTTCTTTAGCCTCGCGTGCCTTGTAAAAGTGGTATTGGGACTAGCGGCAAGCTCTCTTTGGTTCTGGGACAGACTCTTCAGTGAACTCCAGTACCTCCTGCCTTTTTGATGTAACAGTACCTCATGCCACAACATTATTTGGACCGCATTTGGCTCTCCACCTGATGTCATCCTCCTCTCTTCTTTATGCTGACCATCTGGTGAGACCCTGCCCGTCTTTAGTGTGCCAATTCTAATCATTTGGTGTAAGAACTGAGCGGGTAGCCATCGAAATCTTTTCAGTTTGTCGGAGAACATTCCTTCAAAGGGCCTCAAACCTGGTACCACAAGCAGGCTAATACTCAGATGCCATATGGCACGGGAGGGTCTGTAATTTGAAGCACCAATACCCTCCTAACACGGGGCAATGGAGCGCTGTGCTGTTTGCACCATAAGCATATTCACTGCTTTGATTGATAAGCTCATATCATTTAGTCTGTGTTCTGGAGCATTTTTCTGTTTGTACTACCCAAGGAGCAAGTTGTAGTATGATGTTAACTGTTCTTGGGGTTTTAAGCTCTTCATGTTGCCTAGCTCTTTCATACATCTTTTCCTCTGATTATTAAAACTTCAATGGTGGTTTCAGTGAGCTAATGAGGACCCCAACTTTTGATGGAAATAGTTAAACGGTTTCCTTTTGTTTCACTTCATGTTGAACTGGAAAATTTAACCGAAAGAGAGATCCAAAATTAAGTCGTTCTTGATTCTTCTGCTGTTGGCTTATCTGGCTGGACTGGTCCCTGGTAGCATTTTTCTTCTTCTTAGGTTCACTGCGTTGTTCCTCAGGTTTCCAAGAGCAGAAGGTTGCTCCTTGACTCTCACATGGTGGTTTAGTTGAGTTGCCTGACCATAAGGTTTGTCTACTGCTGTCGTAACTGCGACCGGTGCTTCCTGTCGACCAAAGCAGCTTTGCATTAATTTGTTGCTTCCCATGGTGGGTCTATAATTGTTCTGAAGCACTCAGCTAGTATTAGGATTTGTAGGGCTTCATAGTTATAAGTTGTAGTAGCACCTACCTAGAACCTCTTTTTTTTCTCTTTTCCTTCTTATTTCTTACAATGGCCTATAGACTGGTGACATCATGTCATCGATACATAGGCTGGCTGATTGGTCGGGCATGATCAGCAAATAGTGATGATATTATTGCACGAGACTCATGAAATTTTCATATATTCTTCTGAACAGCATGTCAAATCTTCAGAATGACACCATTACCTCACAAGGAGCTGCTGTCATAGAGCATGCCCATTGTTACAGCAACTTGATGAATCGCTTGGAATTGTGAAGCAAATCTGCATGCACCGTTTAGGTGCTCGTTCCTAGCATGGTCGTGGCATCATATGGTTTCTTGTTCCTTGATGTGACTCCTGGACTAGTAGCTTCATTATAAGATTTTGGTTGTCCCAGGGTTAAGTTGATAATTAATTTATTCAAGGATGGTGCTTTTGATTCTCATGGAGTTCCAACATTTTAAGTGATCCAAAGCTTCTAATCCAAGTACACAGTTGACTTGTTTGAGGGCAGGGTGGTCAGAATTCTTCTTATATATTTTCTATTTTCCCATTCTCCACTGTAAGAAGTTACTTATTATTCGAAGATTGATGAAGTCATGGCATGATAACAAGCACGTAAGTTTACATTTTTGAGGATCCGTTCTCTCTTCTTATGAGGAGATGGAGTCCCTTATTTATTATATTAAAATAAGTTTCTGGAGAGGCCCGTAACAAAGTTGTGCGGGATCGGAATTTGTTACTTCGATTAGAGTTTAGTGCTTTGTCCTACAAGCTTTTTTGGGAAAGCTCTTCTTGCTGGGGAAGACTTGTGGAAATGAATTTCCTAAAAGATCAGGATGAACTTAGGTTGGAGATGATGATAATATATTGTGCTACTAGATTTTTTGAGCTATTCTAAATCTGATTTTGTCGTACTTTGTGATGCATGTTTTTCCCTTTTCGATATAAAAGATGGAAGCTTTGTTAGCATTTCATTAAGATCTTGTATTGCATGTTGAATTGTATTTTGATCTATGATGAGGAGATTGAGGGGTAGTATTTGATGTTTGTTGTTCAATATTTTGATCTAGAAAAGGTTGACGTTCTTGAAAGGTGCTCTCTTGATATTTTTATCACCCGAGACCTGCTAGAGTTGTGTTGAACTAGTTCTGTTTTCCCGTCAGATTTTTGCATTTTTAAATGATCGACTTTTATCAAAATAGTGGAATAGAATGGAATTATTCCATAGAGTAGGGGTAGATATTCCTTTTGGTAGCGTTTGGTTGGGTTATTTTGGGTGGAGCAAGGGCTTGTTCCATCTTATTCCTCCAAACAGGTGAAAAAAAAGTAAAAAATGGTGGTGGACCATCCGCAATTTCGGTCAACTTTCCTAATTCTAGAATACCAATTCCATGATGGATCATGGAGTTGATAATTCTATATCATATTGAACATCAATTGGAATAATACTGTGTTAATTACACTGAAATAAGATGGAATATATCAGATTTTCAATCAAATAGAAATCTGAAATAACGAAGATGAATAATTATTCTTCAAAAATTTATTTTTTATTTCAGAATAAAATTTGAATACTCAAACACTGTCTTTAAGTACAATTTTTGCCGTTTCTACTTTTTAAACACACCAAAATAGGGAGAGCAATTCTATTCATATAATAAAATTCAAAAAATACGGAAACTGAGGGAGTCATTTATTCAACCATTTAACACTCCAACCAAAAGTAATTTATTCCCTAGAATAGACTATTCCATCCACAGTAAACTGGATAACTCTCCTAAAATTATCCCTTGTACTAAGCTCAGCCTTAGTGTTTTTCTTACCATTACTTTCGTTTTGTTATTATATCTCCATATTTGACAACAGATAATTTCCTCGCCCTAATTTGAATCTCAGGTTCATTAAATTTGCTTCTGTGTGCGCTATTATCAGTCTCAGATGCATTAATTTTCTTTGGTTCCTCCTCTCTGATTTCTTACCCTGTGGTGTTTTTCCTCTAACACTTCATGATGTTCATAAAATGTTCATGGGTTATTCTAATCTTCTTTTCTCAAAAATAAAGCACTAGTCCGCTCTTTGTGGACACTTCCCTCAGACAAACACAAAATCAACATTTGTCATTCATCTTCTTTCCAACAAGGTTTTACTTTAGTTTGGATGGACAAAATAGCTCTTTCAAAGACCCCAAAAGTTCTCAATCTTGATGAACATGAGATATGATCCTGAATTTATAGTAAACAATATAGAAATTTTCCAAAACTAATTATTCTTAAATTTTAATTACCTACATCGACTATTTGTGGACTTGGAAAATTAGATGGATCTCCATAGTTTTGTCAATGGTGGGGTCAATGATAGCCTTCATCTGTTTGACTGTTTCTATGTCGTTCAAAATTGCAAACAGTGTGCTAACAAACATTAAAGTTTTTGCAGCAGTTGTTGTATTGTTGCTTTTGGCATTTACTCTATCTCCCACCGACAAAAACAGATAAACAGTATCAAACTAAAAGTAAAATTTAGGAGAAAAAAACAGTAGAGAGGCTTTCTTGCTGTTTCCTCCTGTTAGTGAGTCAGCCCAAGACTTCGTTTTCATGCCTTTAGTTATATGCAGTTATTAGCCTTAAGTTGTTGTCTGTCCTCTTGTGGTTTATAGTTATTGTTACTGTTAGAAACATCAGGGGATTCTAGGGCATGATATAGCTGGACATGTGTCTATCTTGGCTAAATGAATCAAAAAGGAGTCCTTTTCCTGCTGATTGGGACAACTAGGATTTATAGTGGAGAGAAATGGAGAAAACATGACATTAAGGTGTTGAAGGTTATTTGGGGTGAGCATTGTCCCAACTCCAGTTAGTGACAACATTAGATTGTGGCTACCAATTACCAAACCAATTTTGGTTAATCTTTAAGCCATTACTGTGTCTCACAGAACTTAGTTAAGGGCTTGTAACAGTATGCATGTTAGGCTTCCGACCGAACCAATACCTAGTTGTTGGTTAAAAAAGTGCAGCAATATAAAGACATTTTGTAATATATAACTGCAAAATCAACTGGCCTGGTTCCCCAAATAAAGTCTTCGAAAAATCCTTATTTCTGCATGAGATATGTGGATATTTTGTGAGAGGTTGTTATCACAAATATTATGTTCGTAAATCATTTTGCTCAATTCTTTGAATAGATCAGTTGTGTCAAAAAAAAAAAAAGGTTTTAATGTTATTATCACTAGCATCTACTTTAAATCTAGTATAAACTGTATTTCAGTGCTTTTTGGCTGCAACATGTACTCGTAAAAATAACCTATTTGCTTGTAGCAAACTGGATTAATCTCTGGTAGTCCTTTGGTGATGTTTGGTGCTTTCCAGGGTTCAACAGGTTATTATGTTTGTCATATCAGATAAGATGCATGTAGCCTTTGATAGGAATCATGATTTTGTCAATTAGATGGGAAGAAATTGGATAATTTTCGCCATGCTTATTTGATAATTTACAAATAGTGAGATCAAAAAGTAACAAACTTAGTGATGATCAACCTGATGGTCATGGTCTTATTATGTTTAGCTTCTCTGTTGACACATTTTGTAGCGAGAGAGAGAGAGAGAGAGAGAGAGAGATACAAATAGAGTATCCGTCGCCCTACCTGTCACTACTAAAAGTGAAACGAACCTAAGAAAAGAAGG
>KE504887.1:453181-464997 GCA_000441515.1 Elaeis oleifera | reverse complement strand
ATTGGCAATGAACGTGTATGTTTTTGGGTGTCTTACTGTTTTATTTGCTATGAACTTCGCAGAGCCAATAACACTCCTTTAAAAGTTTGCACCATTTTCTCAGTATACTGGCACCGATTCCCCCCCCCCCCCCCCCTTCCTCTCTTTTCTCGATGATATACTTGCATCGGTTCTCCTTCGCCCTGACTTGTCCCATGTTGGATTGTGGGAGCCTGTCATATGGGTAATGAATGGAATTGACGTGCTGTTGAGAAAATGGAGGCTGAAGAAATGCAAAGTACCCATGTCACTGTAAAAGCTCAAATAGTAAAAATTCAATATAAGCAGAACGGGCAATTTTGAGTCACAGCAGGGAGTGGAAGCTAGCAACCTCCAATGCAATGACCAACCTGCCCTCCATTATCTTAGAGACTACTAGAATTCGTTGTGGTTGGATAGTACTGAAGAGAGCTGGAGATGGCGGTTTCTCTCCTCCCTTCTACCTCCCCTCTCCACCGTCCCGCCAGTTCGTCTCTTCTCCTTCTCTACCCTTTCTCTTTTGTCCGTCCCGGTCTTCTTTGTCTTCCTCTTTGGCCATTTTAGCAGTGGATGTTGTCTTAAGATTATCTTAATCTAAATATCGAACTAAAATCCTCATGAAAAAATAATCAGAACTCATATCGGGCTAAAAAAATCACTACTGCTATTAAGACAACTTTATATTGATCCAAATCTGACTCGGATCCAAATTGAATCCGTATTTATGGATTGAAGCCGATTTATATATGGATTCGATCTGACCTAAATGACTCATTAGGTCAAAAAATTGATCATGAACTTGATTCGATCCGATCCGATATATTATTGAATTGGATTTGAGTCCAATATTCAGATCCGATCAAAAACTAGATTAGATCAGGATCACTGGTTTGTCCGACTTGACCTATTTGCACCCTTATGCTTGGATATTCTTTCCATCTAGACAAGTTGTGTTCGCTTGTTTAGAAAAAAAAAATATAATAATGTAGGTTGAGGATGCTATCTAAGCTATTGTGTGATGCATGGTACATTTCCTAAGATGTGTATTAACTATTTTAACAGCATGAACTTGAAGTTAATGCATCTTTGAAATAGTAGCATCCTCTTGCCAAAAATAATAATAACATCCACACAGCTTGTGAAAAACCTTATAATTTCACTAGCCGATGAAATTAACTACTGTCCTATTCCTCAACACGGCTGTCGGTAAATATTACTCTCAGTAAAATTTCAACCATAACTAGAAAAATTAGTTTTTGTGGAAAAAAATGTTAGTTGACATGAAAAAACTTTTTTTACAAACGAAAGAATCAAATATTCAAAATTATTATATGCACATTCAAATTTCCAAGATAGAATTTGGGGGATTTTTAAAAAATAGGACTAAAATTGAAGGTAAAAGAAGATAACTTGTTTATTCCCTTAGCATACATCATAAAGTTACATAGCTTAATTTGTGATTAACATTTTTAGTGTTCTTAAAAGTGTAATAATTTTTAGAATAATAAATGCTAATTCTAGCAAATTTTAAGCAAAGTTAAGCTTTTCAAAAGGGGCTTGAACTAGATAAACAAAGATTTTGTTAATACATTATCCAACATAAATAATTATGTTAAATTAAACTTCAAACAACTATATATTGATCTTGTAAAATATATAATTCCTATCACTTATGATCTTTAAATCATATACACGGTAAACTTTCTAGAAAGGGAATACTTGTTCACCCAAATTGATTTAGGATTATGACCTTCGAAAGCTAGTTTCTTCTACCAAAAAAGAAAAAGGAGAAAAAAGCTAGTTTCAATATTAACGATTGGCTATCAATCAGTATCTTAAAACAACTAACATCCCCGAACAATCCTTTATATGGCAATTGAGAACCAAACAACGACTTAGAATGAAGGTTAAACTAAAAATAAATCCAAAAACTCACAAGATAAATCTCCACATCAAATGGCCAAAAGAAAGTTGCTGTTTCCTAACGAAAAGCAGAATGCGGCAGGCGCATCCATACGTGATCTATTAGTCTTGCTCCTCGTGTTCCAATATATTCTTTCGTGCTAGCGTTTCGTAAACTGGAATAATAGTGGAGTTCTATCATCAACTGAAAGAGGAACCTCTTGAGACATTGTTCGATTGGCATTGATGGATCTTGATTGATTTGACACATCATATTTCTAGACATTGGTTTAGCTTTCTACATGTCTTCCTCGAGCCCAACCATTTGTCTAGCTGCCAGCCAACAGCACATAGTGCAACTGCTAAATAATTCTATTCACATTCTAGATATATTTCTTAACCATAATAATTAGTTATAGTTGGTGAGGCATTGATTACAACATAATAATGACATCCCCCTCTGTTTGCAAACCGGAGAGCTGCGGGTTGGAGTATGGAGTGAGTTCAATTGGCTTGGATGTTTCAGATAATTTAATTATCCCTAAAAGTTATTTATATAAAAATAATTATCAGAGAAGATAAATTTTATTATATTTAATTGGTAGAATAATAACTTTAAAAATAATATTAAAAAAATTACTATATTTGGTGGAATTTTATTTGAGTATATTTTTAATTTCTAACAATATTCTTGAATAAACAGTTTAGAAAATGACATATATGTGTATATATATTATCTAGTCCATTTGACCATTTATGATTTACTTATATAAAGACTGTTAATATATTTATATGAGTTAATAAATATTTTAAATAATTATATATATTAAAAATATATTTTTTATTATAATAATTTAATATTTATATTTTATTAAAAAATATATTTAAATACAATCGCATTGTTAATTATTAATTTAGAAAAGAATAAATCAATTTGTGAGTTTCAATGAAAAAATGAATTATTTTCATCAAATAATGAGAATTTTAAGTTAATTACCTCCGCTCGGTAATCTTGTGCGAAAAAAATATCACTTTCATTTCGTATTTATTTTATCTTTTCTTTCGATAAAATAGATATAAAATTTATTATTTATTTTATCATTTTTTTATCTTTTTTTATGCTAAATATCGTAATCTGTATCATTTATTTTTATTGCTTTCAAACAATCGGATCGTAAAATGAAACTATAGGATTGGGATGGGCCGCGCACCATGTCATCGACAGAACAAAGGTGTCATCATTTAAATATGGTGAGGTCGACCGGTCAACAGAAATGAGGTGGTGCTGGGTCAGCACCGGATGGGACATGGGACCTGGGACCTGGCCGGACCCACTTTATCCAAGTCCTTTCTTAGCGTGCCGCCTACCCTGCTTCTTGAATCAAGGTCAAGCCGTTCACACGTATCACTGCCCACTTCCAAATTTATTGTAATCAAATGTCAACTCGTGCGACAAACGCCAGCCGAACTCCATGGGTCTCCTAAAACAAGTTCCACACCCTCCTTGGGTCCCAGCTCGTTTGCCCGTTTGGAGACGGAACACGGGACCTGCTCCCCCCTGGAGAGGGACTTGGCGTCCCCCTGTTCCTACTTCTCATTCTATTCCACCTTCCAAGGCCCACAAATTCTAAATACATTAATGTAGATAAGGACTGTGTTTGGACTCAATGTCTGCAGTCAAGGCCTGATAGTGAAGAACGTTGCAAAAGTTGAATCAGCCTTCTCTTCATGGCAATATTCATGTCCAGAGATTAGTCCGCTAAGGTTTCGCAATCCATCTCAAGAGCAGACCCTGCATTTGCTGCTTGATTAATTCTTCTAACCTTAGTGGCCACCAACCAAATCATCCAATCCTTTTGCTAGTTTGAATTGCGTATGCTGACCGTCTTTTCGCGACGTATTGTCCTGAGATTCTGAATCAATCTTTCTTGTGCTCATGTACACCTGGAAAAGAAACAAATGGTGGAATTCATATTTGTTGGAAGGTGCATACATTTCAATGATCTGGTGATTAGTCAAGTACTAAGGTGGATATTTGTAGTATTATAGACCACGTGATGGTGGTTCGATATCGAATCGATGTCTTCTTCTGGAGACGCTAGGGTTCAGTTAGACTTAGTGGCATTGAGTCATTGGCTGCGTGGAGATCCTGTAGAGGGCTTGGTCTAAACCTGAGGGTTGGTCGGCCACTCGTGATGAGTACGAGTGGGAGCAGTCTAAGTGGAGGCGACTAAAGAAATTTTCAGAAACACGTGCATTTGGAAGGAAGAGCGAGGAAAAGGGAGGCAACAAAGTGTGACTTGTCACGAAGTTTGTTCTGGTAATAAAATTAAATTGATTACTGTAGTTAAATTGTACTACTTGCACAAGTGTACTCTCGTTGAATAACTCGTAGTGGCTGGGAAACCAACCGAACTTTGGCCTGTCGATTGACACGTTCATCTTTACCGATGCTTGCGTTGGAGAAACATCCTGATTTGGGCTTGAGAAAGTAGTATTCCTTTGTTCTCATGTATCTTTTGCTCGTGGATCTTGTTGCGACAGACAGGAGGAATAATGAAACAAGAAGAAGAAGAAAAAAAAAGAAACATACCATGTTTATCTCGTTTGGTCTGTCGATGGATATCATTGCGACCAACGTTATCCACTTCTGAAAAATAGGCTCCTTTTGCCTCCGCAGAGCTGATAAACTTGAGACACTCAATAAATTTGAATAGCTAGCATTTGAAAAAAATTTAACATGCAAGTACAAGAAAAAGATCAAAACTTGCACATCTTGTGAGGATCTGTATGATATATATGTAGTCTTACATCGGTTGTTCATTGGAGAGATCATGGATACTTATACAATACTAAGGAATTCAAATAATATTTTTTGGCTAGTTTTTTGAAGTATGGTCTTAAGTTGCAATGAATGATAACTGAGATGGCCTAGCCCATACCCTGTGAGACTAGATAATACTGCAATATGGGTCTATTAGAACTGATCACAGACTAATTATGGTATTTGTAATCGGATTTGAATAAATTTAGATTCTTAGCTTCATGAGAATGCTATGACTTAATTGAAGAAAATATGTGAGAATTCATGTAGGTGCGTATTTAGTCATACTCAACTATTTATTAAAAATTTTGGATATTTGTATAGAATAAAAAATTCAAATGATATCTTCTGATCAGTTCTTTGAGATAAGTCCTGACAGACTACCTACATCATGCCTTCCCTCTAAGAGTAATTGAGGGGACCGGAATATTGGTTGTCAAAGTAATTGAGTGGAATCAGAAAAATGGAACACTCACTTCTTGGGTCTCTCAAATTTCTCAATCATTGAATCTTTTGCACGTGAAAAGATCCTAACAACGAGTTACCTACTTCGGCATCAAGATAGGTTTTCAGTATTTTTCAGAGTTTCAGGAAAACAGGGTTATCTGGATGCTCATTAACTCATAATCAGCTGATATCAGACTCAACCCTGCTGTATTAAATTGCAATCCTCCAACAGAACGATACCAGGAGAGACGTAAAGAGAATGAAATGCCTAACTCCAATATTTAATATCAAGTACAAAAAAATCAAAAATCAAAAAGAATATACAAGGAAGGTTAAGCTTGTGATCTACACATGCAAATGCATCAATAGTGATTCTCCAAAATTTAACCATCAAATTGCTTGCGGGAATAACTTTTACTACTCCGATGCAGAATTATCATTCAAAGTCCCAGGTGTTCCCAATTGGCCAAAATAAAGAGCCCATGGGACTTATTACCAAAATCAGGAAAAATTCAATAACTTCAACGTATACTCGTCTTCTTAATTCATTGCATGTTAATTTCCACCCTGGCCGCAGCTTTCAATAATATCAGAGGTGGAAATACTAACAAATAAAAGTAGCATTCAGCAAGTAATAATAATATCCATTTAATGGTCTCCCAAAATGTGGTCCAGATTAATTAGCACATTAAAGGACATTGCTTTAAATGGGCTTGGTTTTGGGCTACAAATAAGATTAATCTTAACTTCAAGTTCTTTTTCCTCAAGATACATGGTGGGAACGCCACCATCCTGGCTCAAGAGCAGAACCTCTCAGTAGGAATACGCACTGAGAAGAGTGATGTGAACCACCACGCCAAAGCCTGATCGGCGATAAACATGCAACCACCATTGTAAGAAGAGATGGTATCCGTTTACTTATCTCTGTATCAATCTTTGAAGTATCAAAGGAAAATAGTATACTAATCTGCACCCCAAGGACTTGATTCCCATATACATTTTTGAGGGCCTTTTCATCAAGGCTGTGCCGAAAGGTGAGATGTAGGATTGAACCAAGGACCCACCCCCTGAAGGCTAGGTACGAATCCTGCATGTGTCTCATTATATTTGTGCTGCAGACAGGAGGAATCTCCATAGCTTCATTATCATGCGAATTTTATTGCTCCGTTCGGCTAATGACCGATAAAGCAAGTTCTATGAAATGTATCCAGAGTCAATACTAAAGTAACAAAGACCTTCAAGGAACTTGGTACCAGACAGAAAGCAACACTAGCACCACCCACTTTATATCTAGATTGCCACTTAGTTTGTCATTTTGGCAATGAGGTCACCACCTTTTCCCTCTCCACCCAATTTCCATTAATCTACTCCAACGTCAATGCATGCTTTCTTGCATCGGCAAAGCCTACTTGGCAGTCTCTATTGTCTACGTAAGCTACGAGATATGGCTTGTAGTCTGTTTCCCTTTGAGCTATCATCTTATGCATGGCCAGAAAGCAAAGAGATAAGCAACGGATAAAAGAGCATATGGAGGAGAGACAGTCAATTTGCTCTTTAGATTCTCCCCGAGAGGTATAGCAAAGTGGGCGGTGAGGCTTTTATGTGAGATGTAATGTAGTGGGCAGTGACACGAAGCCTTTTATAAAGGAAAGCTAGGTAAGGAAATGACTGCGGATGGAGAGGGAAAGGAACAACGTGATTCCTTGACCCTTATCCATTGGGACTTTAGATGGCATCCATCAATGGAGGTCTATCCGAAGTCCTGATTTGGAGGTGAAGAGTTTTTCGGCTTAATTTTTTTTTCCTCCCACCTAGAAAGCTCATGGCTTTGGCAAAGAACTCGTAGCCTAGTGTACAGAGTTATACGCGTATCCTTCACATGTGAGAAGCTTCTGAAGAACTTTTGGGCATTCTTTCTCGAGTATCCTAATCCTCACACTACATAAAAGCAGCTATATTTTGCAACTCTGAAATGCTTACAATAATTTTAATAAGATTTCTCGGATTTAAACCATTCTCATCACCAAAAAGAGATTTAAACCATACGAAATTTCTGCGAAGAAGAGATTTAATGTTACTAGACTTTAAGAAGGATTGGTCCAAGTAGGAAAATCTTATTAAGTTGCAATTATCATGGTTCAGCTGTTTGTTGGTCATAACAATACTTTAATTTACCTAGATTAAGAATATAACATACCATAAAATCGTAAATAATTTAATGAAGAAGGCAAATTATTCCATATTTAATAGTTTTGGTAATACTCACATCTATTTGGAAACAAAATTTGAAACTTATTTGGCTTAAGAACATTGTATACCAAATGATTTATCAAAATTTTCAAATATTAGTGTCTAACCCAAGCTGAAATCCTTCCGGAATTTATCTTATGTTTAAAATTTTAAGTAGCAGCCGCAAGCATTTTCATAAGCACGACAATTAGCTAGACCAAGAAACTCTATCTCGAAGTGCTTCCACTTTATTCTTGGAAAAATAATACCTAATGGTGTCCGCGGGTTTGACGTTTATAACGTGAACGAAACACTTTTGGTCTTTATTCATCGCAGGGATAAATCTGCAAAAGAAATAAAGTGATCATTTTTGCAAAATCTGTCATGTAAACTGAGTTGTGACTTGAATATCCGCTGCTTCGTCGCATGTTAAAACTGGCTTTGGAACGCTGGATCAACTTTTTACTTGGAAACTTTTATTGATCAACATAGATTATGATGGGCCATCCATGGCAATCCATGTACATATCTGGATGGCCCAATCTCAAAGTGTCTCACATTAGAAACTGGGCTTCGAATGTTGGATCCACTTTTACCGAAAACACAAATTCTGATGCTATACATACGTTAAGCTACATACATTGTGACTGACAAATTCTGATGCTATACATATATTAAGCTATATACGTCATGATTGCCCCAGTTCGGCAACATGGCTTGCTGTAACCTCTTCTGGAGCCATCCATGGTAATCCATGAACATAGCAGCAACATTTGCTCCAGCGACAGCCCAATCTTAAACTGGCCTAGACCACTTCACATAATAAATATGTATTAATATTTAACATTTATTGGCTAAGTGCCAAAGGTTTGTCTTACGTCCCGGAAGCTCCCTTTCTATCTCCTCTCATGCAGACAGCTGCCTTTTTTTTTGGGTAAGAACAACATTAATAGGCCCCGTTTCTCCGTGGTCCTTTTCGTCTTCTCTCGAGATCTTCAACGGCTCAATTCTTTGTACCCAAAAAAAAAAAAGAAGAAGAAAACAGCTCAATTCTTCAATAAAGGTATTCCTATGGTAACTTTTCCCATTTTATGCATGACAATAAAATCCCATGTAAATTGAGCCTTTAATTAATAGATGAGCTTTGCTGATAAACACCATTTTCTGTTGTCTTTAGCAGTACTGAGTGAAGGGAAAGGAGTACACCATAGCACTCCAAGAATAGTATATGGGAGTGAGAATTCCACTTCGGATTTGGTGATTAGGCCATTAGTTAATTAGGTCTCAGCAAGATTAGTAGTCAGCTTATGAATTTCTCTCTTACGATTCTCTAGGGTTCTAAGAAAAGCTTGGTGGAGATTAATAGAATAAAGATGTCTGACGTCAATGGCTTTTTCTTAATATGGACCTCTATAAGTTTTCAGTGATGGAATGCACCTGATTGATTTTAGCTTGTCATTTCATAGTTAAGATATTTCTTTTCTTCCCATTGCATATGATGAGACCATATTAACATCTGCCAGAAGGATTCTAGCTCCGTAATGCACAGCAAACTCGCTATAGCGGCAAATCAAGAAATACCTTCTATTATGTCTGCTCTGAGAAAGCCAATCAACTTAATATGACAGAGAGATTACAAACTAAACAAAGACGAACACAAACATCACTGTAATTCTATGAAAAGCCACCAATGAGAACACCATAAGACTTCTAATATGTTACAAAATGAAGATCTAAGATTAAACTAGAAGAGAGCAGCAAATTGATCAATCATGGCCGCCATTAGATGACTTCCCTTATCTATACACTAGTCAATGATAAACCTCGATAATCGATCGTAAGCCTAATGCTGGAGTGATTTTGTAGTCTGTGAAACCTGCATCAATGAAATTTTTTCCATTCACATTTATTCCTTTGCTTTCCTGTGGTTTGGACCATCATGTGCATATCAAAGAGCAGCTGTGTTTCGGCCAACTCAGGAAATCCAATATCCAAGTCGACTACCATTTCAATAATAATCACCTTCCCTCCCTTTTCTTTAGATGGAACAGCCTCCTTACATCTTTTCAGTATCTTCACGCATTCCTCGTCACTCCAATCATGCAGCACCCACTATAAAAAAAATGACCATAAGAAGTAAGACATACGGTAAGGCTAGAAGTTATCAAACACATGGGACTACTTTTTGTTTTGCTTTTCTTGTTTTTGTTCCTAGATATCAATGTCAACTTCAAATTTGGGAGTTAGGTAAACACATAAGAAAACCATGTAGGGCATGACCTTCTTTCTGAGAACAAATGATCTTTTTTTTCCTCTTTCAGCGATGAACAAGTTACGTGGGTAATTGAGCGCCAAATAATTGTGTTATTTTTTTTTTGGTGGAGAATAATTGTGTTATTACAGGGACATATTTTAGCCACCGAACATCCGCAATAGTGCGCATATCTGAACAATGGATCCGCATCACATCTCTTGGATGCAAGTGGATTTTTTTTTTTTGATGCGATGGGAAGTAGGACCCTCCCAGTATTTTATTTCAGTGTGGAGCAAGTGGCGATCGTTAATCGGCAAGCCAAAAACAGTTCTGCCAGCTCTGGGTAATTAAGCTAATTAGTGCGTCTTATCTGGCATAAATCAAGAGCACTCACTCGGTGGGTCATGATACCACTCTTGATTTAGGATGCGGTCGGTTCTCTAATTCTTTTATCACGTTCAGTAGATTCATTAAAGAATATTGCATTTTCTTAGGAAACCTATATTTCTCTTAGCTACAAATTTTTCGAACACGCAAAACTGATGCCTGAAATAATTTTAGATTAGAGAGCCCACGCCCTTATAGGATTGTAAATTGTATTGAATTTTGCCGAAACCATCAAGTGCTAGAGCAGGAGCATACCTTGAGCAGCACCGCATCAGCAGGAGGAACATACTGAAACATGTCTCCCGCGACAAGCTGGACCGTCGCGCCCGCTTCCGAGCTCGCTACCACCTGAGGGAGGTCAAGTACGGTGCACTTCACGTGTGGATAGGCATCGGCGATGGCACGTGCCATCGTGCCCGTCCCTCCACCAACATCCACCAGCGAGCTCAGGCCCCGGAAGATCTCGCCGCACTCCTCCACAACCAGTTTGGCCACGAACCGAGCGTCGCTTGCCATTCCCTCGTTCAGCAAACTGTTGAAGGCCGGGCTTTGGCTGGTGGCCTCCCAAACACCCTTCCCATGTGCCGCCTCAAAGGGAGTGGCCGGCAGCTTATCTTGCTTGAGCCAACTACTGAGGTGATACCATGGGTGTAGGAACATTTGGTCCAGCATTACGAGAGCGAAGGACGAGACGTTCACATCTTTCTGATTGACAAGGAGAGCAGACATGGTGGTGGGGATGTACAGCTCTTCGTCGTGGTCGTGACTGTTTCCATCTCGCTCCCGAGCGAAGAATCCCGAGAACACCAGGAGGCGCATGAGGCGGCGCAGGTCGTTGTTCTGGTGGGGGGTATGGATAGTTTGGTTGCTAGTTCAAGGAGGGAGATTGGCTTGCCATGGGCGTGGATGATGTCAGCTATGCCGAGCTCCACGGCACACTTGAGGGACATGGAGTTTATGAAGCTAAATATGTGGTTCCATGCATGGGCTTGAGCTTTCAGGAGCTCCAAAGATTGACATTCTCCATCCAAGGAGTACTCCATCCCACTTGCACTCTTTTTCAGGCCCTGAGTCTCTTATGGATTGATAATTGCTATTTTGGTACTACTATAAATAGTCTTTAGAGGCCTTTCCAATTTTAGCAGCACTTCTTACACGTTAGATCATTAAAAAAGGAAAATATGGAAACGAGAAAATCACCCATTCGGTTATCTATATCATCTCTGACTATAATTGGTGATGGACCATGCTGTCGGGTACTCCCGTTTTCCACGCGACTGCGATTTTATTTTATATCCAAGTATTCCATCACACTTGGACTCTTTTCCAGGCTCTGTTCTCCTGTGGATTACTAATTGCTATTTTGGCACTTCTATGAGTAGTCTCTGGTGGGGGCAACATTCCAATTTTAGAAGCATTCTTACACGTTAGATCATTAAAAACGAAGAATTTCGAAACGTGAAAATCACCCATTTGATTATCTATATCATCTTTGAATATAATTGGTGATGGGCCATGTTGTCAGGTATTCCCGTTTTCACACGCGAGTGCGATTTTATTTTACAGCCAAGGATTCCATCACACTGGGACTCTTTTTCCAGGCCCCGAGTCTCTTATGGATTGCTAACTTTGAAGCTACAATAAATAGGTCTTTAGAAAGGCAGCTTTCTAGCAGCACTTATTACACGTCAGATCATTAAAAACGAAAATATGAAAACGTAAAAATCACCCATTTGATTATATATATATATATAT
>KE504887.1:370725-389062 GCA_000441515.1 Elaeis oleifera | reverse complement strand
AATAATAAATAATAATATTTTTTTTCTTCCCTCACCAAATTTTTTTTTTTGTTCCCTCTTCCTTCCCTTCCTCCCCCCTACTCCTATGCCCCCGGCAATCCTTGGTCGCCTGGTGAGGCTTAGGCCACCGTCCTGCCCAACCCATCCCACCGTCATCCGCATCGGACTCGCCATCTCCGCCACACCTTGTGCGACGATCAAACCCCCTCCCCTCCCCTCCCCCAGCCTCGGCGAACTGAGTCCCCTGACTCCGATGCCACTAATCCTGCTCCCCTCCCCTCCCCGGTCCCAAGCACCTCCTGCACCTCCCACACCCTGAGTAACTGCCCCCCGCACCCTCCACGGCCTCGCACCGCTGTCGTCCCTTCTCCTTTCCTCTCTCGGCTCTAGTGAACCCAAGCCCCTACGCCTCTGTGCGAGCACCAGCGATCGCCCGCACCCTTCCGTCCGCGCTCCTCGATAGAGCGAAGCATGAAAAAAAAGGGAAGGCCCCCTGCATGATGCACGGGAGAGAAAAAAAAATAAGAGAAATCGTATGTTGAAGATGTGATTTCACCTAAAATCACATCCCCTACATGCGATTTTATTTTTATTTTATTTTGCCTTGGCACTCCACTTGATATCGTATGTTCAATGTGTAATTTCCAGTCCATCGCATCTTTCACAGTCGATTTTGCTACGTTACCACCGTATCACCACAACTAGGATAGTTTTAGAAATAAATTGGGTTCGGGTGGATTAGGAAATAAGATTTCAAAAGAAGTATTTTTGAAAAAAATCACATACCAAGGCACCGGTAGTAACGTTGTGTTGTTTTTTTTTTTGGTAAGAGTTGAGTTGTTCTTTTCCTTGTACTGGAATGTTCTAACTTATGCTATTGCACACAATAAAGCTCTGACTTTCCTTTTAAAAATAAAAAATAATTTAAAAAAAGGCTTAGATAGGTATAGCCTTTTCCTCTAACGTGTTTTAGCCCGGCGTGATGCACGAAATTTTTCACTTGCGGCACCGGAGACGGCAAGGCTTCTCATGCTAAACCACCCAACTCGAGGATGGAGAAATAGTATTTGGACTACCATTTATGGTTGGCCAACTAACCTGCATTTTTATAGGTTTTTATAAAATATTATTTTTTATAATTATTTTTTAATCTACCCTCCTTTCTAATTTATTCCTTAAAAGGATGAAGTGGTATGGATGCAGCGAAAGCGCATGTTGAAGATGCAATTTTTGCTTGAAACCGTACGTTGAACATATGGTTTCAAATAAGATAGATAAAAATTAAATTAAATTAATTAAAATTTAAAATTGAAATCATATGTCGAGCATGCGGGTTCAGTTTTCAAGATGAAACTGCGGTTTCCTTTTTATTGGGTTTTGGAACACCGCTAGTTTTTTTTTTCCGTTTCTGGCTTTGTATTGTATCGGGAGCTTCACTGGGACTGGGGAGGGAGGGGAGAGAGGCCGTCAATCGGTTGGGGCAATGGTCGGGTGGCGGGGGCAATGGCATGCGGTGTTAGGAGGGTGCATGGGGTGCGGGCGCAGCGGCTGGGGGAGGGTGGAGGGGTTCTAGGGAGTGGAGGGCGGCTTTTGTGTTCATATGGACGGATGACAGAGCCCGAGGAGAGGGGAGGGCGGTGGTGGTTGCTCGGAGCTAGGGATGGACGATGGCAGGTCGAGGTTGCAGCATGTGCGGCATGGACGGCCACGATAGAGGGCGAAATAGTCATAGGGCCCATGGTGGATGGCTCAAAGGACCGCGAAGGGTGGGCCGCGGGTGGTGTACTGGAGGGGGATGGGTGCAGGTTGGCTGCTGGCAGAGGAAGGTCAGCCGGGGGTGGAGGAAGGAAAGGGAGAAACAAGGGGAAAAAGAAAGAAAAGAAAAAAGAAAGGAGGAAGCCTTGGCCGCTGCGCCCGCACCCACGCACACCACCCCACCCCCCGCACCGCATGCCACACGTCACCACCCCCACTGCTCGGCCACTACGTCAGCCAACCGGCAGCCTCCCGTCCCCTCCCTCCTCGGTCCCGTTGAATCCCTCGGTCCGGTATGAAGCAGGAAATGAAAAAAAATAATAGCAGCATTCCAAAACGGTAAGAAAAAAGAGGAAACCGATTTTATCTCCAATGCTAAAACCGCATGTTGAACATACTGTTTCAATTTTAAGTTTAAATTAATTTTAAATTTAAATTTTTGTTCACCTCATTTGAAATTGGATGTTAAACATATGGTTTCAAGTAGAAACCATATCTTCAATATGCGGTTTCACCACGTCCGTGCCACCTCATCCAAACTATTGTATTTTGAGAAATAAGTTGGAAAGGGGTTAGAATGAAAATAAATATTTAAAAATAATTTTAAAAAATCTCATTTTGTCGGCCACATGGAGAAGAATGTTCAATCATCTTTCAAAAGAGTTTGGGATTTACTCTTTTTCTTTTTTTGGTAGAAGAGGAAGCAAACGCATTATAAAGAAAAGTTTTATACTGTTTACCCTATTGTAATTATACACCTACCGAAGGGTTACAGCTACAGACCCAACTACAAATAAAGAGACCAGCAGCGTAATACAAAAGATAGCAGGATTATACTGAATCCAGGAAGTACTGAAAAATGTGGAAAGGTTCAGAGTATTCCTTCTTGCAGCACCTATGCGCATCATTAAGTGACTTTTGATGACAATGTTTTGACATTTATATTTGGCTTGAAAATATGGAAGATCACTTTTCCTCCTTCACTATGCTCGATCTATCACTATCCTCCATTGTAAGACTCTTCTTCATTCTTGCCACAGGTGAGAGCATCACAGCTCAAAGTGTAGGGGATTGAAAGCCATCGCAAAGTTTGGAGCCGCATCTCTTCTTTGATCTCTTCGTGACCTTTGTTTCTTCCTTTGTTACTATGCCTCTCCAGGGCACCACCATAAAGAGCTATATATCTTCTCCTTTTCTCTTTTTTTTGTACATTCTTTTTTTTTAATTTAATATTTATTTTGATACAAATGAGCGATCACATCATTTTAATATGAGTATAGTCCAGAAAGTCAGAATATAAATATCGTGAAGCATCATAGGCACACATCTCCATGGCACCATGATCAATCTCCGATGTGATTGGCAACAACGAAGCTACCCAATTCATGGCGCTGTTCGCCTCCCAGCTGACATATTGAATAGCCATCGTAGAAAATGACTAAGGACTCTCAAATGTCGTGGAGCAGTGGCTGATCTCCTATCCGCTTCGTCTTGTCCTAGATCCAACCAATGACTGTGGCAGAGTCACTCTCTATGAAGATGCTCTCTGCATACAACTCCTGTCATGCATAGGTGATGCTCGCCCAGGCTGCTAAGAGCTCCACTCCTAGGATCGATGGCTCAAATAGGTGTGAGCCCTAAGCTGCTACAAGTCTACTATCCAGGTCTCGAATGATGTAGCTTACACCACCTCTGCTATTCCTAATGCTGCCATCAAAGTTAACTTTGACAAACCTTAAGAGGAGAGGCTCCCAAGTGATGAAAAGAACCTTCCAGATTGCTACATATGTAACAGGATAGCCCTAGAACTCGAAATGACAAGAGACTATCCAGCAGTATCGAACGGTAGTACTCCTTAGTAATGTAAGAGGCTCTTTCCAACATCCAATTCATAAGCACAACCTCGGCATCAAAGACTAAGGTGTTCTGGAATAGCCAGATCTGATAAACAATATGTGTCATCGAACCACCGATGGCTGGCCCTCTATCGTGCATCAGTGGATTGTGTCCAAGAATGAAGAAAGCCAGGAGTCAATCATGCTCCCTAAGGCTGGCCCTTGCCATCCCCCAAATCAAGCATGCCCGTGGATAATGAAGCAGGGCATGCTCCTTGGCTTTACTCCCTCTTTATTCCATCGAATGAAAAAATAAAAAAGAAAATTGCAGATGGATCGCTGGTGGAAAATGAAAAAAAAAGTGCTATGCTAAAGGGCATGATGCAATAGCTCTTGTTGAAGCCTCTATAATATTAATAAGAGTAATTCTTTGTGCATCATATGCGGTGCAGTAAAAAAACACTATCCTATATTTTTAGACCTCGTAGTCATTATTTTCCAACACATATTTCATACTTGCTGTTCTATTTTTTTTGTTAAAATTTTGAATGATGAAAATACTCTTTCTCTTTGAAAAAAAATTATACATTTTATGGTCATATTATGATATCCCGTAGTCAAATTTTGACTTTTTGGATAATAAAAAATTATAATTTTTTTTCAAAGTAATAAAAAGAGAAAGATATTTTTATCATTAAAAATTTATAAATTTTAAATGATGAAAATATTTTTCTCTTATGACATTCTGTGGCCAAATTATGACTTGCTGTTGTGCACAAAGTCATAATTTGATCGCAGGATGTCATAATATGACTACAGGATGTCATAATTTCTTCAAAAGAGGAGGAATATTTTTTTATTAAATTTAATAAAAAATAAATTATTAGTATTAAATGTATATTGAAAATAATAGTTATGTGGTCTAATAAAATGAAACAGTATATTTTTACTGTACCGCACAAATACTTCCTCTATTCACAAACATATTTTTACGAACCTGGTGGATCCAGCCATGACGCTCAATGAATGCCTTAATGTTTCAAGCCATGTCACATCAAATAAAATATATCACGCTTGCTAGCAATCATACAGCCAGTCTATGACATCAACGCCATGATACGAATAAAATAATATTATTTTAATCCAACATTATAATTGAGGATGGAAATAGGTAATAACAAATAATTACATAAAAGTTGTATAGAAAGCTTGTGATTTAGCCAAAAGGACGCTTCTTGATTTGTTATTTTAACTTGTATCTTCTGCATGCGATGCCAACATGAGTTGTCATCCATGACCACATGATAACTCTATGAAATTATAGTTTTCAAATTCTGATGGATTACTCTTTTATTTTTATGTAAAAAAAGATTGTCTTATAATAAGTAAATATGTAGTAATTTGAGTAGGGTCCTGTTGATCAATTAGTTATTTCTATTATAAATATTAAATGACATTTTATAATAATCATTCAAGCAAATATAGTTGTTGGGGGGTGATATGTTGGCCATTACAAGCTAACGAAAATTATTAAGATCTTTGATCTGTATCTTGAATACCACCAGGATTTCATTAGTGGGTGGTCTAAAAGAATCACCGAATGGACGTTCTTAGGAATCGTCTATGGAAAAAGAAGACAAATGACTTAATTGTTGAACGAAAGATGCCTTCCTACAGTTAAAGCTCGCCTCTGTCGGCTACCAAATAGAACCGATCCCCCCTCTAGGGGCTCGATCTTGCTATGCAGAAAGGGGTTCAGTCTCACCACACAGAGCCGAATCCCCCTCCAAGGGATTCGGTGCCAGCACGTCCTACTCGATCCTTACTCAAGGTTCAAACTATAGAATATCTGACAAGCCTCCTATTGACAAAAAGGTCCTATCATGCAATTGTCGTTTTGCTCATCTATCCCACATAATGTTTTGTCACTACTTTCATGGCTAGCTGCATGCCAAGCTAATTCATGATCGCTATCAAGGGTATTTAAGTGCCTCACACGGTTCTATACAATAGGACAGCCATAATACCTCCCTCTTTTCACTATTGACCTTAATTCTCTTGGAGCCATCCCGACTCAAGTTGCAGCACCGATCTTCAACTTGGCCAAATGATCCCATCCCCTTCCGAACCTCTCGATAGCTGATCCCTCCTAAAAGTAACTTCAGGACATCGAGTATTAAACCAGAAAAGGCATAATTATTCTCTAAGATTCTTGACCATCCTTACTCCTAATCGGACTAAGGATCTTTTACTATTACAACTAATCATTTCTAAGAGGTTAGCCTCTATAATATTAACCCCCCAAATAGGATCCTGCAGAAAGCCTTTTGATGTCCATATCTCCACTATCGATCCCAATCCCTACCGATCCATGGATGGACGAACTCGAGCCAACCTGTCGGTCCTCTTCTTTAGCTGATGCTCTCCATTTAAAAGTAAAGACTCCTTTTGGTCCCTCGATTTCGACGTCCAAGAAGGGATCGGATATAGGACAACAAACAACCACCACACGGACAAACCCAAGGGTTAATAGTGACTTTTGTCTAAATATGTTAAGTTAGGATATATTACCACAATTCTAGTCACCTTCCACATGCCTATTAAGCCCATATCATGTCTCCTCCTTTATCGACTATACGACTTGCGAAAGGCAACTTTCCAACTACTATAATTTGTATGGCTCATCATCATTAATCCCCCTATAAATGAAGATAAGAAGGAGACCCCTAGGTACGCTTGTATGTGCATCTCAGAAAATATTTTTGCTCTTCAATTCTCTCCCTCTCCTCTATTATGCCAGATTTCTGACTTGACCGTCGAAAAATTCTCGTCGGAGCCAATTCTGATCGAGACTTGTTTTCTAGGAACATCACTCCGGTGGCCTTCTATTTGCTCCAGCTATTTCCATACGGGGTCGAAAATCTTTCGCAACAATAGTAAATTTATTTTAAACCATATAATTTTTTTTTATGTGAAATATATAATATTTCAGCTTGTTATCTCTAAGGTTCTATGAAAAGCATGAATTTTCTGGTACAGAGTAGAATAAAGATGTTGGTGGCATTTTTGTTAGTGCGAGCCTTTGTAAGTTTCCTGTGATGAAATGCATCGAATTGATTTTCACTTATCATTTCATAGTTAAGATGTTTTTTCTTATCTTATTGTCGTTGCACATAATGAAACCAAATTAAGATTGTCCAAAAGGATTCCAACTGTTAACACTCAACAAACTATCCTTAAAGAGGCAAGTGAAGAAGTACCTTTTATTATTTAGCTTTCAGAGAACCAAGCTTAACATGATTGATAGATTGCAAACTCGATGAAGATTAACATAAACATCATGGTAATTCCATAAAAAGCAACCAATAAGAACACTATAAGACTTCTAATCCATTACATAATGAAGATGTCATGCCTCCGACCCAAGATCGTGAGCCGAAGGTCATGGCAACCACTGCATACTCATAGAAAACTCTTCCCACAAGCACGCAATGCATCTTATCTTGCTATCATAAAGTCACAGCGGAATAATCAGTCAATAATTTAAATCGAAAATATAACAATCTAAATTCAAACTTTAATATTTTAATAAATTCAACAATGTTCAATAGGTCTTACATCAAATTCAATAAGACTTTCAATCTAAAATAAAAGTATGAAAATTTTGCTTCTAATCGCTCTTCCATTCATATTTTGTATCATCTTAATTTCTCAATATCTACAAAAATAATAAAAATAAGAGATAATGAGCTAGACAGTCCAGTAAACAATGATTACTTTAAATAGATTTTTTCAGATATTAAAATAATAATCATTTATAAAATTAAGCATATAGAGTTTATCAATTCGAAATCAATTTCAGTTATGTAATATAATTCATGTAAATTTATTCTTTTTTAAAAATTCAAGATTCTTTCGAGATTTTAATTTTTTATTTTTAAGTTCTTTTCATCAACTATGAGCTATGACCATATTTTTTCTATGACAGAGTTATAACACTGCGTATCATCTTACAGTGAGCTACGAATCATCTGACAGTAAAGTCCTTCGGAATCGCTGGTCTCGCTGGCGGTTTGTTGCTGGTCTTGCTGGTGACATATCGCTGGTCTTGCTGACGACATAAATCTTTAGGATAAATCAATTGCCAACATACTTGCCCTCATTGATAGGATCCTTTACACAGTTAGATTGTCAGTTCGCATTATTCTTATATCAAAATTCTTCGTAGGTCATATCTCTTATTTTAATTTGATAAAAAAATATATAATCATATGATATCGAAATCAATCGACATAATGCATAACGAAATCAATATATTCAATCATGCTTCATCATAATATTTTAAAATAAAATATTTTTCATAATAAATATCATTCATCCAATTCATACATCATTTCACAAATCATGTCAGAAAAATATATTATAATTTATCAATAAATTTAAAAAAAATAAAGCATTATTACCTCATATGTATTTCAATAAATCTATATAATTCTAAAAAAAATTTTCAAAATTTTTTGTTCATAGATCATATCGTAATATCCCATGATCAAACATCTACAATCCTATACAGGATCAACTTCAATAATTAGAAAGGATATAAATAATTAAGAAAGATAGAATTGATGGATACCCACATCCTATAGTCCAGATTGATCCGATCATCTAATTTTATCTTATCAAAATTCAATTAGAATATAAATGGTTTAAAGTTTGGCTATCGTACCAAATTAGATTTTCAAAGTGATAGGATTGATATTCCTTCATTGAGTTTATAAATCAAGTAGAGAAGGAAAGTCAAAAGAAAAAATTATGAAGATAAATTTAGACTAATCAAGAGATATGGTTCGACAAATCCGATTGATCAAATCAAATCATGCTGAAATTATCACATGGATAATTCAATAGAATCATGGATGATAAAATCTAAAGGTATCTGATCTGGCTAAGGTGGGTGCTGGTATACTATCCGACGAGCATAAATCAAAACTTTTTACTAGGATCATTTAAATTCATCATCAATCATTTCAAAGATATAGGAAGCCTAAAGAGAAAATAATGTAGAGAGAGATAATTTCTAGAGAGAGAAATCAAATCTTTTTAGAGAGAGAAAAATCAAATTCTACAGAGGGACTCAAGGTTACAGATCAGATAAGGAAGAGAGAGAAACTCTCTCTTCTTTTCTTTTTTTCTCTTTTTCTTTTTTTTCTCGAAAATAGAGGACTTGTGCGTCCTCTTCCCCTTCTTCTTCCATGGAACAGGGGAGCTCCTACACCCCTTGTTTCCGAGCTAGGATAGCAATCACTCTCCCACTGGTGACCCTTAAAGCAGAAGGCATATTCCCCGACGATGATCATGACAGAGTCCGATGATCGGGGGTGGCTACCGGCATCGGAGATTCAACCTACACGGATGGCCCAAGGAAAGAGAATAGGGTATGTTTGAAATCTGATTTTCTTTCAAAATCAATCAATAAACCAGCTGTAATCTGTCTTAATAATCAAAGGAACATGATGAAGGACTTTTTTAAAGGATTTTACCTGATTCTCGGTGATGCTCAGCCCATGATTCGTCGAACACGATGATGATAATCCGAAACAAAAGAGATGAAATAGAGAGAGGAGGATGGTGAGAGAGAAAAGGAGATCGACTCTGGATGGTTGCCGGAGCCTGTGGGGTTCAAAGGGAGGGTTGGCCCCTCTTTAAAGAGCTCTAGGGGAGGAGTTTGAATCCTCCCTGAATTTCATCTCCCCGGGCGAGATCTCATGGAAGAGGCTTCCCAGCGGAAATCCAATTCCCACGCACATGCTGATCCTAATTTTCTTTTTTTTTTGCTGCTTTGATATATGTGCTGGTGGAGATTGGGGTCAAGTGGGTTAGGCCCAATTGGGCTGGATATTACAGGAGATCTCAGATTAAACTTGAAGGAAGCAGCAAACTGATCAATTCATGGTTACTAATAGATGACTTTCCTTATCTATCCACTAGTCAACGATAATTCTCAATAATCAATCGCAAGCCTAATACTCATATGATTTTTTAGCTGATAAAATTTGCATCAATGAAAATTTTTCTCCATTCACCTTCATTCCTTTGCTTTCCCATGGTCTACACCATCATATACACGTCAAATAATAGGTATGTTTTGGCTAACTTAGAAAAGCTAATATCCAAATCGACTACCATTTCAACAATAATCACCTTTTCCTTTTTTTGGATGGAAGGGCCTCCTTGCATCGTTCTAGTATTTTTACTCCTCATCACTCCAACTACGCAACAGCTACTACAAATAATGACCAGAAGAAGTCAGATGTACTGCAGGGAATAGTTTTTGTTTTGTTCTTTCTTTTCAAGGAATTAATGTGTCCTTCAAATTTGGAATTTAAGTAAATAATAAAAAAACATGTAGGCATGATCTGTTTTGGGAGAAAAATATTTTTTTTTGAAAAATAATATTCAGCCAGCAGCAATTAACTAAAATGAGGATACTTTGCTATTTTTAATGAGGATGACATATTTGACTTATAGTAAGAGAAATTATATATATGACTTTATTAGCTTAAGAGAAATTGATAAAAAAATGAAACACCATATTCTTAAGGACACCGTTAATTAATATTAAATAGTGTACTTATACATAGTTATAATAGATGGTAAACTAGACAAAAATTCTCATTTTATGTTTCAAATTAAAAATAGCTCCCTACTTGAGTTTAAATTAAAAGTAGCTCTCCATTCCAAATATAAATTAAAAACAACTCTCCATTTGTAACTTAAATGACTGTTATAACTTTATATCCTCATACGGTTATACAATAAGGCAATAATATTTTACAATAATATAGTATTGATTTATAATAAGATAATACTGTTTTTTAATATTGCAATGTTGTTCTATAATACATAACGTAGTACTGATTTATAATAAGGCAGTACTGTTTTCTAATGTCGTAGCGTTGTTTTATAATACGATAATACTATTTTATAATAGTATTATATTACAATAAGGTAGTACTATTTTATAATAAGACAGTACTGTATTATAATAAGAAAATACTATTTGTGATATCTTTACATCATAATAAGACAATATTACATTACAATAAGACAGTACTATTTTTTAATATCGCAGTGTTGTTTTAGTGTTGGTTTATAACTGTAGAATAATTTGGTCATTTATGCCAATTGGGAAGCTGTTTTTAAGTGAAACTCAATTGGAGAGCTATTCTTAAGTTCAAACTCAAACAAAATTTTTTATTAGTTTATCCTATAATATAAATAAATAATTTGATTTCATTAATTTTCGTTGTTAAGTTTACCGTACAAAAGCTTACTGGCGACTGGGTATCCTTACGTTTGAACTTATACACGATTTGCTAGGATTTTTTTTCTTTCGGCGTGGAACATGTCATGTGTGTAATTGAGCGTCGACCGGGAAAGTGGGTCAGAAGTGTCATTGCATGGACACATTTTAGCGGCCACCATCCAAGTAAGTGCAAGTGGTTTTTTTTTCCTTTTTTTAAAAATTTTTGTTTTCTTTTTTATTTCTTTTTTTCTGCTCGAATGGGAGGTAGGACTCACTTAGTATTTTAATTTCGGTGCGGAGCAAGTGGGATGGCCTTTTTTCGGGTAAAAGAGCAGGTGGGATGGTTAATCGGCAAGCCAAAAAAAGGTTCTGCTTGCTTTGGGTTATTAAGCTTTGTGTCTTTTCTGGCACAAATCAAGAACGCTCACGCCAAGGGTTAACAATACAAGTCATGATTTAGCCTCGGTTCTGTAATTCTTTTAATCACATTAGCAAATTGGTTGGAAGAATATTGCATTTTCTAAGGAATTTAAACTTCTATGAGGTCCAAATTTCTCGAACACCAAAACTCATGCCGGAAATATGTTTAGATTAGACAGCTGAGACCCTCGTAAGACCAAATCCAAACGTGATAAATTGAGGGGATACATGTTTGCAAGTGGATCTTCGAAATTCTTTGTGCACCGCGGGCAATGCAGAAAATCCGACGTGGAGTGCACCGTCTTATCCGATTGATCCACATAGTCATCAATTTCAATAAATATTTAATACCCACTGGTCATCTATTTCATTTAAAATTTGTATGTCGAAAATACTCCTATCCTTTAATTATAATATTCTTTCAAAAAAATTATTACGCATCCGTCCTTTTGAAAAAATTATGACGCTTCTTCTTAAAAATTATGACATTCTTTCTTAAAATTTAGGACTTCCCTTCTAAAAAATCGAAAATAGATGTCACAATTTTTTTCAAGAGGTGTCACAAATTTTAAGAAAGGGTGTCATAATTTTTTCAAAGGACAAAGGTCTCATAATTTTTTTAAGTGATATCATAATTTCTGTGAAGGGATGTCATAACCAAAGAGCAAAGATATTTTGTTATATAAAATTTTTAAACGAAAAGACGGTGTGCAGGCAATCAGACAAGATGGTGTGCTCTATGTCAGATTTTCTACACTACCCATGATGCACAAAGAATTTTCTACTGTAAGTTTGTTGGTACCAAGTTGTAATGATCCGTACCAGTGGATCAAATGAAGTTTGGGCTTGTTACTTTTGACCGGCCTAGGTAGCGGGATCAGTCACTAGGGGATGGCCCAAAGAGCAACATTGGAGTCTTCCTTTCTCCTTCGACTCCGACTCTAAATTATGATGGGAGTCAGACTTTTTTTGGCTTCTTTTCTCCTCCAATCAGCCATCTATTTAGGGCTTGGGCTTCTTCCTCAAGGCCCTTTGGGTGATCATCGTTGATCCGCCGGAGTTTCTTACTCTTCTTCCTTCCAATTGCTGCCATGTCGATTCCCAATCTCATCTTAAAATCTTGCCGGAGCCAAGATAAGAGATTCTTGATTATCTTGCTTCCCCACCACCCTCGGTTCTTTGGCTGCCATTATCAATCGATATATCGCCATATAATCACTCGATTGAGCGAAAACTACAATGTTTTGTTGCTTCCCCTATTCCTTGGATAGCTGGTTTTGTTTTGTTGATTTCCTTTTTTCAGTCACCTTCCTTCCAGCCGCCGGCCATCGTTTGATGGCCTTCTATTGCCAGTCCTTCGGCCATAGCTGTCACCGTGGGCAGAGGTTCCCTTGACTCGAGAAGAAGGGAGAGGTAGTCCCCTGTTTTGCCGAGAAAAAAGGAAGAAGAAAGGAAGAAAAGAAGAAAAAAGAAGAGGAAAAAAAAGGGCAGAAAAAAAGGAGAGAGAGTTTCTCTCTCTTATCTCTCTCCTCTCTCTCATCACTTTTTCTCTAGTTTCTCACTCTATAATTTTCTTACTTTAGATTATTTCTGTCTCATATGATTTTCAAGTCTTCAAAAGACTTTCACTCAATGCATTTTATCAACCTGGTTAAGGGGTCCTAATCTTTGGTCGTTGGATGGCATGCTGGTACTGATCCTAATCAGATTAGGTATTGTTACGTTCAATCCCCTGTCGTCTGTCGGCGGTGAAGAGTACCTGCAAGATAAAGTCCTCACAGATAAAAATTGTGTCCGACGGAGACCCTCCGATGTTTAAGTCAGAGAAGGAGTTAGTGAACAGCAGATCAGAATGTTTAGAGTAGCAGAATTTTGGCCCAGAATTGTCTTATCTATGCTGTTTATTTACCTCCCTTTTATAGATGATTCTGGTATAACCATCGAGCATGTGGTCTCATTTTTTATGGTACTAAATTATCGAGCCATAATTATGAAGTTAGTGGGTTGTTTATTCTCACTAATAATCGTGACACGTAGTCGATAACCGTTCATAATTGTTAGGATATATTGAGAAAATAAGCTGACTATATATTGATAATCGTGATAAGTCGGTAGTCGAACCGAAAGAGCATTGGTCGGTAACTCTGATATATCGATGTTCTTTGATCAGAAGTAAAATCAAGTTGTCAGTTGCTGGCTGATAGTGGCCGACTGTCAGTCGGTCAACCAATTGTGAGTCAGCATAATATGTTTATGCAGCCAATGTATAGTCGGAGTCGGAGGTCGGTTGACTTACCCCAACAGCTGCCCTCAACTTTCAACTCCAAGGTGGTCCGATATGTATATTATCGCATGGTCTGTCACGTTGGACGAAGAGAGTCATCATATGTTACCTCGAGCCCCGACTCAGCTGCTGGCCTTTATGAGTTTTTGGAGTATGAGAGATCTCCGATCGTTCTGTCGTTTCGGTAGCTACGAAACAATTATTGAGCCATCATTTCGAAAAGATAACTCGGTACTAGACGACTTGATTCTGACAAGTAGATCTTGACCATGTGTCCAAATATTATTAGGTCGGGAGCTATTCATGCAGATATGATGAGGTGGTATGATCAGGAGTAGGTGTGTCGAACCGTCCGACCAATGGTCGGTTGGAATGTTGCCACGTGTCGATATCTGATGAAATCCAAATTTGGAAGGTCCCATCCTATCTGTTGAGGGATCCTATATATATAGGATTGCTTTTGGTCAAATTTTTACTTTACATTTTATCTTCATCTTCTGCTGCAGAAGGTTCTATCAGAGGATCGCCCCTGTACCAGAGCTCCAAGATTTTTCTCCGCTCCCTTTCTTATCGAAAATCAAACCAATAGATGATATGTCGAGACCGCCGCTCTTAAAGTATTAAAACAAGATCGTCTGAGTATAGCATTATAAACCGAAGGGACACGAACAACTGTGAATGTTAGGAGAACAGTGCTCTGTTGTAATTCAGTTCCGCAGTTAAGGGGAGAGTGATTTCTTCCTCCACAGTGACTGCATCTCCTGTAAAACTGATCAATGGTGTTGAAACTTTTCTATGTCGATCAGTCGGTAGTCATATTCGAGAGAAAGTCAAGTAAATAAACATCCATTGAGCTTTCATTATCCACTAAACTTTTTTTTACATTATAATTAGCTATCGTGATCGAAACAACGACAGCATCATCATGGAGAGTTTGAATTTCTCGAACATCTTCTTTCGAAAAAGTTATTACATTATCGAGTCGTCGCTTCTTCATCAATTCTTCTTCAAAAGTTACCTTCCAGTTTGGTTGTCCAAAAATCATGTTGATCACTCCTACAGTCGGCCGTTTGTTGACAGTCTCCTCAATTTGTGGCTAAGGTCATCGGTCAATAGGAGGTTGAGTCGGTGGATCCCTTCGAAATTTTTCGAGATAGCTTTGTTGGATCAGGGCCTCTATCTCATCCCTAAGTTGAATGTACTGTTTGGTATCATGATCGTGATCACGATGGAACTGAAATACTTTTCCTGTCACGGCTCCTTGACGGCACTTTCAGTGATGGGGATGTCGTAGATACTCCTCTCCTTCGATCTCCATCAGGATCTACGCACGGAGAGCAGAGAGAGGAGTGTAGGAGTCATACCTGCCATAGTTCGACTTCAGACTCCATCGTCGAGGTGCAGCTCGCTTATTGGTAAGTGGTCGATTTGATTCGACTAGAGCTCTACTCTTCTTTTATTTCTTCTTCTGACCTTTTTCTTCTATCTGACGTCAGTCAGAAGCAGTTTCATCCCCACAAATGTACTTATACGCGCGCTCTAGAAGTTCAGCATAGATTCAAAGGAGAGTTTTATCTAGAGAGTAAATGAATCTGGATCCCTTCAGACCCCTCTTTATGGCCGATATAGCCATATCTTCATTGAGCTCCCTGACCTCAAGTGTAGCTGCATTAAAGTAAGCCACAAAATCTCTCAATATCTCTGTCTCACCTAGCTTGATTGAGAAGAGACTTTTGGATGTTCGTGGTGGCCTTCGGCTAGTGCTGAAGTGGGCAATGAAAGAATGCTCAAGCTCCTTGAAGGAATTAACGCTTCTCGATTGAAGCCTGAATTATCAGGCTCGAGTAGCCTTCTGAAGGGTTGCTAGGAAGCCAATGTATAAAAGGACGTCAGTTGTACCCTGTATCATCATGAGAGCTTTATAGCTTTCCAGATGGTCGATCGGGTCGGTAGAGCCATTATATGACTCCATTCGAGGCATCTTGATCCGAGATAGAATCAGCTCATCCAGGATGCACTGAGAGAGAGGATGGATAGAGTGGAAGTTGTAGTCGTTGGAGGACTTCCGACCTTCCATCTGAAGTCGGCGAGCTGACGATCAATTTCTTAGAACTTGCATTCATAATCGTTAAGCCGAAGTTACTGAAAAACTTGGGGTAGAACCCCTTGAAGAACTCGAAGAAGGAGAAGTAGAAGGTGTCCACGGTCGTTTTCCTTCCTAATACTGTGCAGATGGGAAGGAGAAGGGGAACACCGTGAATGATGGGTGGCATGATGAGAGTGTCGAGAATATGATTGTCTGTCTCAGTGAGAGTGTCGAGACTGTCACTCCGGAGATGGGGAGGGCGAGCACCATAGAGGACAATGGCTGTGCCTAGATGGCACTGACTGAGCCATCAGTTGCTCTCCTGGTGACTGCTATTGCTGCTAGGTTTGCTGCTGTTGGAGGCTTTGGACTGCCTCTGTCAAAACTTTCATTTGCTACATGAGTGCAGTAATCTGTGCATCCATGGTGACCACAGGACGTAAGGAACTGGGCTCTACTATCGAAGGTGGGGAGGAGCATCTTCCTAGCGGAAAATTGTCTAGTCGATCTAGTCGAATGTTGGGCTATAGTTTTTAGCATGGTTGATTGTAATCTCTGTCCCCTACTTGGCGCACCAATCTGTTGCGTCCAATCTCCTGTCGTCTATCACCGGTGAAAAGCATCTGCAAGATAAAATTTTCACAGACTGAAATTATATCCAACGGAGACTCTCCGATGCTTAAGTCAGAGAGGGAGTTGGTGAATAGCAGATAAGAATATTTAGAGTAGCAGAATTTTGGCCCAAAATTGTCTTATCCGTGCTGTTCTTTTACCTTCTTTTTATAGATGATTCTGATGTAACTGTCGAGCATGTGGTCCTGCATTTTATGGCACTAAATTATCGAACCATAATTATGGAGTTAGTGGGTTATTTATTCCCACTAATGATCATGACATAGTCGATAAGCATTCATAACGGTTAGGATATGTTGAGAAGATAAGCCGACTATATGTCGGTAATAGTGATAAGTCGGTAGTCAAGCCGAATGAGCATTGATCGGTAACTCTGATATGTCGATGGCCTTCGGTCGGAAATAAAATCAAGTTGTCAGTTGCTGGCAGATAGTGGCCGACTATCAATCGGTCAATCAATTGTGAGTTGGCGTCATGTGTTTATGCAGTCGATGTAGAGTCGGAGTCGGAGGTCGGTTGATTTGCCCCAACAGATATTATTTATTTTGATTATCCATAATTTCTATTGAACCACTCTATTAGCCAGACAATATATCCATACTATTCGAACCTTTATCGAGCATCATAAGATCTAATCTTTTTACTCTTTATTGAATTTTTGTATCTAGATAATCATAATTAATAAAGTTATTTGATCGATCTGACCTCTGGTCATCGGACAGTATATTGATTTCTATCTTGACTTTTGTTGAATATTACTAATTTGATCACCTTCGATTGTTATTGAACTATTTTATCGTAGTCTACTCATGATCAAATAATTTATCTTGATTGGACTGACTGAGATATCAAGCGCTACCGTTAAAATCGTGTCATCACCTAAATTTATCCTAATAAATGATATTTTGCTATTTTGAAGGAGGATAGAATATTTGATTTATAGTAAGAGGAATTGTAAATACGAATTTATTAACTTAAGAGAAATTGATAAAAAATAGAATATTTTCTCTTATATATTCTTGAGCATTGTTTGAACACCATTAACATTAAATGGCGTGCTCATATATATTTTTAATATAAATAGATAATTTGATTCCTTTAATTTTGTTATCTTTAGTTTAGTGTGCAAAAGAATTTTGGTGATTAGATTATCTTTTGTTTAAACTTATCCACGACTCACCCATAGAAGGTTTTTGGTTCAGCAAACAAGTTACATTTGTAATTGAGTGCCAACTGGGAAAATGGGTTGGAAGTGTCAACAACAACTGTTAGGGGATTATTTTTATTATTATTTTTTATTATTTATTTCAAGAGTACCCCCTCTCCCAACTTAGTTCCAAAATTACCGTCCATTCATGAAATCGTCACTTTAAATGGCGATTTCACAACCAGCTCAGCCCACCTCAAGCCCAGCTGGCTAGATGAGGTGAACAAAATTTGAAATCATCAGTTAGATGTGCGATTTTAATGAAATTGCCACTTGGGCCGGCGATTTAAGAAAATCACCATTTGGACCAGTGATGTCACCGAAATCGCCATTTGGACCTACGATTTCATGAAATCACTAGCCCAAGCAGCAACTTCCTTTCTCCTTTGCGCTTGGTACACATCTAGGGGCTGGGAGGCGGTGCGGTCGGTCGGAGGCAGCACGGGCCGCTGGCGGTGGTGCAGGTGGCCAGGGGGCGGCATAGGGGGGTCGTGGGGGTGGGGTGCAGGTTCACAATAGGGTGGGTGAGGGTGGCGATTGAGGCAGTGCAGAGGGCGCAAGATGCAGGTTCGCTGGGGGCTAAGGGCCGGTGCAAGAGGGGGCGCGGACGGCCAGGGGGCCGGGGCCGGAGCAGCCAAGGGTTTGGGGGCATGCGGGGAAGGAGAAGAAAGGACAAAAAATAAAATAAAAATTATTTTAAAAGAACTATTTTTAAAAATTATTTTAAAATTAATAATTTATTAATAAAATAATAAAATAAAATAACTATTAAAAATAAAAATAATAATAAGTTATTTAAAAAATTTAAAAT
>KE504887.1:339414-365937 GCA_000441515.1 Elaeis oleifera | reverse complement strand
ATTATTTTTTACTTTAAAAATTTTTTTACTTACTAAAAAAATTAACGTACATAAAAATATAATTATGATAAAAATTTAATTACGTCGTTAATAATTGTTATAAGAACAGATCTTCAGCTTCCGTAATGGAATGGATACTACTATGGGAGATCTATAGCTTTGCGATTTTTGATCTTCAAAGAGCTCATCTTCTTCTTGGAGTTTTCATTCCGAAAGTCAGAATACAAGAATATCGCGATAACTCTGAGATCGTGAGAGAAATTCATTAAGATTGAGATTTGGATGATAGAATAGAGATGGAAAGTTAGAGATCCAGAAGCTCATATATTGCATGCATGTGAGAATCGAGCTTAAAAATTAAGAGAAATTGTATGGGCATCAAAGATCTAGTAATTAATTAGAATCAAAGCAAACCTGCAGGTTGTGTTAGTTGTGTTATAAAGTATAAACTCATATTTATGCTTTGCATTGCTAGAAAAATGAGTGCTCATATTGTTTGTCTTCTCATGTTTGAAACTTCTACAGAGATACATTTGAGCGTCGATCGATGCAGAAAGCACGGTACCTTTCAAGATCGTAGAAGCTATGCTAGAATGCACTGCTTAACTATATAATTTCTGCATGAAAAAAGTCTTCTTTCATGCAGCTTAAGGCAGATATTCTATCAGAAAGATTCATTGATATCACTAGTAACAGTGACAGTAACGAACAGATAAATTTTACATCATAAATAAATATACAGCTCATTTTATTCAAAAAATCTATTCATTCTTATCCGTAAATATCATCCATTTTTATATAATTTTTTTATATAAAAAGTTCGATCTATATCATAACTCATATTTACTTCTTTACCAGTAAAAGGATAAAAGATGTATACAACTGTCATAAAGAATAAATACAGTTACCTTATACAAAATCAAAATTTAAATTTTATGATTTTTAAATTTTAATTTTTTACATATTGGCGATGAAATATTTTCATCGTAAATAATAAATATTATGATATAAATCTATTTTTATCATAAATAATTATTTATGATGAAAAATTTTAGTCACAAATAATAAGCAACTTTTAAATTTTTTAATTTTAATTTTTAATATTGATAATAAAATATTTTCATCGTAAATAACTTATATTTATGATGTAATTTTTTTTTGACATAAACACTTAGTTATTTATGATGAAAAATTTTCATCATAAATAATAAGTAATTTTTGATTTTAAATTTTTGATTTTTTAACTATTGATGTTGAAGATATTTTTATCATAAATAATAAAATATTTACAATAAAATTATTTTTTGATCTCAAATAATCGATTATTTATGATGAATATTTTCATCATAAATAATATCTGATTTTTGAATTCTTTGAATTTTTTATTTTTTTCAAAATATTGATGATGATAATATTTTCATTGGAAATAACCTTATTGATGATGAAACTAGTTTTCATCATAAATGCTTAAATTATTTATGATAAAAATATTTTCACTACTAATATTTAAAATTTAAATTAAAGTAAATGAGATATTATTTATGATAAAAATATTTATCGTAAATAATTTATATTTATGATAGAAATATTTTTCTGTAGCAGATACTTAACTATTTGTGATGAAACCATATTTTCATCATAAATATTAAATTATTTACGATGAATATTTTTATCTTTGTAAATATATTTAGTGACGACAAAAATACTTTCGTCGCAAATAATTCTATCACAATTTTTTTTCTTGTAGCGTGGAGCCAATCTGGTTCTCGATGGAGCAGGCGTCGTAGTTAGGTAGGTCATTTTGAAAGGGAGGAAGATGTATTAAAAGAGAAAAGGAAGAAATAGAAACATAGATTGTTGGGGCCTTGGAATCTCACAATCCACTCAAAAGTCTTTCTCTCTTTTTAACTTTTTTGCACACCTTCCTCTTTGCTCCTTCAATCCCATATCCTTACAGCCCAAGCTTATTGTAGCGGAGAAGAGGGGGAAGGAGAGTGTACCTGCCCTTCAAAGCTCTCTTTTTCTTGTAGGGTGGTGTGTCTCTATGAGCTTTTCTTTTCAGAAGAACTTTCTATAGCTTTGAAATTAAAGATAAAAGATCATCTCTCTCTCTCTCTCGGCTTTCTTCTCTCTCCCTCCTCTCTTTGCTCTTATATAAAGCCTGTTGGGATATACCGACTGACCTACATACATCGACTTATCTTCGGAACAATCCGATCGACATCCGACTCTATCCACCAAACGGACGGACAACCCGATAGTGACTACCAACCGATTACCGACTAAGCAGACCAACCGTCACCTCGACCGACTCAAGTCAGCCGACTCAACAACAGCCGATCAATCGAACATACAACCTGACTCTACGTCGGTGGAATGTACGGCAATTCTTCATCAACTGACAGATCGATAAGCGAATGATATTCAGACTTTACAGAAAAGCAGACTACTTCGACCGTCGGTATTTCAGAGTTACTAACCGACGATCGACCTTCGATGCATAGTTTGCCAACTCATTCAAACATATCCTAACCGTCACAAATGGTTACTCCCCTGATATCGCAGTTTAATCCATAGAGATTAATAACCCACTATTAGATTATCGCCTTATGATTCTACGTCGTCAAATACGGGACCATATCCGACGCTTACGACCATCTACTCTATAAAAGGGGTAAGGTAACAGTATCGGTAAGCCACTTCTGGCTAAAACTCTGCTACCTTCTACATTCAAAAATACTATTGCCCAGTCTCCCTCTCTGACTTAAGCATCGAAGGATCCCCATTGGAGACAACTCCGATCAGTGTGAACTTTATTTTGTAGATGCTCGTTCTCGACGAATAGACGACTAGGGGATTGACCGCAACAGATTGCTGCGCCAGGTAGGGGAGGACAATATTCATCATGGCAAAAACTAGAGCCCAGCACTCGACGGCCACCAGATCGACGAGACACTCTTTCCGTCGGAAAGAGGCTCCTCCCCTCCCTCCAGTAGCAGAGCCTAGTTCTCCACACCCCGTGCTCACCGTGGACGAGCAGATTGCTGCGATAGTGCAGCAAATGAATGCTCTCACGGAGGCAGTCAAAAGTCTCCAGCAGCAGCGACCCAGCTACCGCAACCACCGACGAAACAACCGACGACACATATGGTGCCCTCTAGGCACAGCCACCGTCATCCACGGCGATCTCCATCTCCTTCACCAGAGTGGCCATCTTGGCTATTTCGTCGGGACGAGCCACGACACTCACAGCATTATCGACGTCCTTTCCATAATTCACGACGTCTCTCTCCTTCCCAGTTAGATTGGACGAGGAAGGAAAGCGACCGCAAACACCGTCTGCCTCTCCATCTAATTCATCAGGAGCATTAACCCTTGGAGTCTTCCACCACCGACGGCTCGAAGACTACGAACGTAAGTTTGTGAAAATCGATCGTCGACTTGCCCAACTCCAAATTGATGATCAGAGATCTTCAAATGACTTCGATTTTCATACCGTCCAGCCTCTCTCTCGATTTATTTTGGATGAACCGATACCAACTCAGTTCAAGATGCCATATGTGGAGCCCTATGACAGTTCCACCGACCCAATAGATCACCTTGAGAGCTACAAGGCTCTCATGATAATCCACGGAGCGACTGACGATCTCCTATGCATTCCTTCGAGCATCTAGAGCACTCCTTTATGGCCCACTTCAGCACCAGCTGAAGACTGCCACAGACCTCGAACAGTCTTTTCTCCATCAAGCAAAGAGAAAATAAATACTTCGAGACTTTGTGGCCCAATTCAATGCGGCCACACTTGAGGTCCAGAATCTCAATGAAGATATGGCCATATCAGCCATATAAAAAGGTCTGAGGGGGTCTCGATTCACGTACTCACTGGATGAGACCCTCCCTCGGACGTATGTCGAACTTTTAGAGTGCGCATACAAGTGCATGCTTGCAGACGAAGGAGCTTCTGACCGACGCCAAACAGAAGGTAAGTGTCAGAAGATGAAAAATAGAAGAAGGAAGAAATTCCGACCGAATCAAGTTGGCCACCTTCTATGAGCGAGCTTCGCCTCGACGATGGAGTCCAAAGCCGACCTACAACTGCTATGACTCCTACACTCTTCGTGCACAGATTCTTATGAAAATTGAAGGAGCAGAATATCTACGCACCCTCTACCGATGAAGTTGAAGAGCCACGATCGAAGGAGGTATTGCTGGTTTCACCGGGACTACGGTCATGACACAGAGCAATGCATCCAGCTCAGGGACGAGATAGAGTCCCTGATTTGATGCGGCTACCTCAAAAAATATCAGAGGAACCCACCGACTCAGTCTCCTCTCGATCGACAACCACAACCGACTGAGAAAGCTGTGAATAACCAGCCGACTGTGGGAGTCATCAACAGGATCTCCAGACGACTGGATCGGGGGCAACTTCTGACGAGGAGTCGATGAAGCGACTGCGGTTCCATATGTAATAACATCCTTGGAAGATGATGTTCGAGAAATTCAAACTCCTCATGACGACGCTGCTGTTGTTTCAACAATTAGCTAATAAAAGCATAATGGATGTTTTATTCTACTCGACTTCCTTCCGAATGTAACTACTTGGAGAATCAACTATTTCGATATCGACTATATTTCGATCTTCTTGCAAAAATCGACATCCCGACTATGATTTTAAAGCGACACCGACTACATTTCGGTTTCTTTGCAGAACCGACTTATCGACTTCAACTAGAGGCCAACGTCAGTGACACAGACTTTCTCTACAAAAATCGCACTGCCCCCATAGTCAGCTCTTCATTGAAGCAGCTGGCTAATTTGCCGACTTAGCATCAACTAAGAAAGACAAAATGTCAAGACGATCAAGGTCGGATTGGCAACATACCAACTCAGCCACGGCCAGTCAAAAGATATTCAGCATGCCACCATTATCATACAACTCAACGTATATGCTCGACCAAGGTTCGGATGATGGATATTCAACTTGCCATCGTTATCCTAGCCAAATACGTCGGACACCACTCGACTATCGGATTCTACAAAGTCTACATAACAGTCGAGTCAACGAGCTACATTTAAAGATTTCTCAACATATAACTAGACATATATGTCCGATCAAGGTTCGGGCGAAGGATACTCGACTTGCCATCGTTATCCTAGCCAAATACATCAGACACCGCTCGACTAGCAGACCCTACGGAGTCTGTGCGACTGTCGGATCAATGAACTACATTCAGAAAATCACTCTAAAAATAGCACGGCGTATAAGCCCGATCAAGGTTCGGGCAACGGATTTTTAACTTACCATCGATTATCCTAAGTATGTCGGATACTACACGACTAGCGGGTTCTGCAGAATCAGCGAAGGTCGAGTCCACAATCTATATTCGGAGAATACTTCACAAAACAAGCATTACAAATTCCACAACACAAGAAGATGTCAAAGAAGATATTTTCATTGCTTAAAAGATGGATTACAAAATTGGACCGAAGTCTGATCATACATCCTTTACAAAAGAAAGACAGAAAACACTGACTAATCTTCATCACCACCTGAGAATCGACAGGTCCGTCTGGAATCGGCACCTCTGATAAATTTTATCTTCCAACTTGGGAGCTACGAATCGAGTCAGACCACAAAGATGGTTGGATGATAATGCAGCCTAGCCAACCATATCAATAGCCTGATCCACTTCTACATTGAGGATGCGGTTAACGACCGCACCCTCCTCGTTGAAGCCCGATCGAAAATTGGAGCTAGAAGAGTTTTTTGAAGTCCGATTGACGATCGAATCCTCCTCGGTGAAGCCCAGGCAGCGGCCACACCCTCCTCACCAGAGGAGCTAGGGGCGGGCTTCAGATTTTCGTCCGTCGATGAAATGACTTTGATCATGCAGCTGAGATGAGGATGCGAGATACACATGAACGGATCGTCGACCCCACCATCAGCATAGGAGTAAAAAGCTGACGTCGGCCTGAAGCACGATGCCACTTTCAAAACTGACTTACAGTCGGACCCCATAAAGTAAAAGCCTCCAAGTCCGACAGGGAGTCGTCAGCCAGAACCCCCGACCGACCACCCCCTGTGACAACCTCACTCATCGAAAATACTCAAAGAATCTGGACTGAGAAAGCGACAAGGGCAATTTCGCTCAAAAGCTACTCTCTAACAGAGCCTTCTTTCCAAAAAAGATAAAATGAGGATGAGTACCTGACTGACAAGACCCCTTGTATAGAGGAATATTCGATGGTCCAAATGAAAGCGATCAGACCGAAGTCATGCTAGATGACAACATGTGGCAACATCCGAGCCCATCATCGGTCCGACGGTTCGACGCACCTACACCAGATTGAACCACGTCATCTCCATCCGTGTGAAACTCCAACCCAATGACACCCCAACATGTGGCGGAAATCTACAAGCCAGAGTTGAGTTGCGTGATGCCGATTCGCCTTCCCGATATAACGACTGGCACTAGCTCACCTTCTGCAAATGATGCCTGATACCAGATCTCTCTATTGATACGACAGTTCAAAGATAATAAGGGGATGATCGATCGTATTTCGAAGAATGTGGTGACAAAATTGAGACTCGATATGATAACTCCTTTCATCCAAAGCGACCGACCACATGGCTACGCATGTGATAACTCACCTTTGGACTCAAGAGTGGGGGGGCAACTGTTGGGATATACCGACTGACCTCCATACATTGACTTATCTCTAGAATAGTCCGATCGACACCCGACTCTATCCACCAAATGGGTGGACGACCCCGACAGTACCAACCGATTACCGACTAAGCAGACCGACCGTCACCTCAGCCGACTCAACAACAGCCGACCGACCGAACATACAATCCGACTCTACGTCGGTGGAATGTATGGTAATTCTTCATCAACCGATAGATCGGTAAGCAGTTAATATTCAGACTTTATAGAAAATAGACTACTTCGATCATCGATATTTCAGAGTTACTAACTAACAACCGACTTCCGACACATAGTTTGCCGACTCATTCAAACATATCCTAACCGTCACGAACGGTTACTCCATTGATATCGCAGTGTAATCTATGGAGATTAATAATCTATTACAAGATTATCGTCCTATGATTCTACGCCGTCAAATGCAGGACCATATCCGACGGTTACGACCATCTACTCTATAAAAAAGGGGTAAGGTAACAATATCGGTAAGCCACTTCTGGTCAAAACTCTGCTACCTTCTACATTCAAAATACTGTTGCCCAGTCTCCCTCTCTGATTTAAGCATCGGAGGATCCCTGTCGGAGATAACTCCGATCAGTGTGGATTTTGTTTTGTAGATGCTCGTTCCCGACAAACAGACGACGAGGAGATTGACCGCAACAAAGCCATTGTAGTTCAAGGCAAGTACAGAGGTTTGGATGGATACTTTTTTATAATGAATCGTAAATTAGATATTTTATATTCCTGAAATGGTTTGAATAATGCCGTTATATTTAAGGGGGTAAGTGTAGGCTTTGAACCTAGCGGTGGAATTGTAAGAAACTCAAAACTTCGGAGGGGGGGTTGTAATTTACACTTTGTCTTTTTTCCTTTTCATTAGACATAATAAGGCAAGATTAGTATTATCTAAAAAGATTTCAACCATTAACACACCGCAAACATCTGTAAAGAGGCAAGTAAAGAAGTATCTTCTATTATTTTAGCTCAATCAACTTAAACACGATAGACAAATCACAAACTCAATGAAGACCAATACAAACATCATAATACTTCTACTACAAACAATAAGAACACCATAAGATATCAAATGCAATACATAATGAAGATCTAAAATTAAATTGGAAGGAAGTTGCAAACTGATCAATTCATGGCCACTAGTATAGATGGTTTTCTTTATCTATCCAGTAGTCAATGATAAACCTCGATAATCGATCGCAAGCCTAATGCTGGTATGATTTTGTAGTCGATAAAACCTGCATCCATGAAAATTTTTTCCATTCACATTCATTCCTTCCTTTCCTATGGTCTGGACCATCATCTCCAGGTCAAAGAGTAGCTGTGTTTCGCCCAACTCAGGAAAGTCAATATCCAAGTCGACTACCATGTCAATAATAATCACCTTCCCCCTTCTTCTTTGGATGGAATAGCCTCCTTGCATCGTTCCAGTATCTTTACACAATCCTCATCACTCCAATCATGTAGCACCCACTACAAACAATGACCATAAGAAGTTATCAAACATATGGGCCTAATTTTTGTTTTGTTCATTTTTTCCAAGTTTCAATGTGTATTTCAAATTTGGAAGTTAAGTAAACAAATAAGAAAACATGTAGGGGTTACCTTTTTTGGGAGAACAAATGATGAATTTTGAGAAAAAAATAATATTCAGTTTGTCGTAATTAATTAAAAGAAGGATATTTTGCTACTTTTAACGAGGATAAGATATTTGACTTATTGTAAGAGGGATTATATTTATGAATTTATTAGCTTGAGAGAAATTGATTAAAAAAATGGAAAATCTTCTCTTGCACATTCTTAACCATAGCTTGGATGCCATTAATTAATGTTAAATGTTGTGTTTTTGAATAGTTGTAACATAAATTAATAATTTGATTCCTTTAATTTTGATAGCTTATGTTGCCCCTGCAGGAGAATTTGGTTGACTGGATATTCTTTTGTTTAAATTTACACATAAATTACTAGGAAAAATATTAATTCTAAATAAATATCAAAATAAATATCAGTATTAAAAATAATATAATTATGAGCATCAATAAAATATTAATTCTAAATAAAAATTGATATATCTTTGTAAGATTAATAATTTATAGGATTAATAAATATATTTTTATGAAAAATATTAATAATTAATATTAATTATAATAAATTTATATTATTTATAAATATGAAATATATCAAGAATAATTTTGATATTAAATGGTCAGTGATCTTGGATTTTTTATAAAATCGCAAACAGGTTAGTTATAAATGCATGAAAATCTTTAATCATTGAACATGGCCTACCAAATATTGCGACTTTAAATTACTAGGAATCAAATCACCCTAAGATTTGGATCATTGATGATGTTGTATGATTGTGGTGAATTCCATTTGAGTCTCTAAAGGCCATCTAAGGATCAAATCCAAATGTGATAAATAGAGGGAATATTCATGCTTGCAAGCAGATTATATCAAAATTCAGATCTTTAATAAAAGACGTGGTTTAAAATTGTTTAGGTTGTTTTTTTATTTTGTTTAACATATGATGTGGCAGCTGTATCAAAGTTATGGCCCTTCAATCCTCCATCTGAACCTTCACCTAAGCTACCATACATACTAGACCAGGAGTATACCTTGAGCAGCACTGCATCCGCAGGAGGGACATACTGAAACATGTCTCCCGCGACAAGCTGGACCGCCTCGTTCGCTTCCGAGCTTGCTACCACGTGAGGCAGGTCAAGGACGGCGCACTTCACCTGTGGATAGGCCTCCGCGATGGCGCGGGCCATCGTGCCTTTTCCCCACCGACATCCACCAGCGACCTCAGGCCTCGGAAGACCTCACCGCACTCCTCGACAACCAGTTTGGCCACGAACCGAGAGTCGCTTGCCATCGCCTCGTAGCACAAGCTGTTGAAGGCCGGGCTTCGGCTGATGGCCTCCCAAACATCCCTTCCATGTGCTACCTCAAAGGGAGTGGCGGGCACCTTATCTTGCTTGAACCAACTACTGAGGTGATACCATGGGTTGAACAACGTTTGGTCGAGCATTGCGAGAACGAAGGAGGAGACGTTCGCATCGTTCTCCTTGACAAGGAGAGCAGACATGGTGGTGGGGATGTACAACTCTTCGTCGTGGTCGTGACTGTTTCCATCACGCTTCCGAGCGAAGAATCCCGAGAACACCAAGAGGCGCATGAGGCGGCGCAGGTCGTTGTTTTGGTGGGGGAATGGATAGTTTAGCTGCTAGTTCAATGAGGGAGATTGGCTTGCCATGGGCATGGATGATGTCTGCTATGCCGAGCTCCACGGCACACTTGAGGGACATGGACTTTATGAAGCTAAATGTGTGGTTCCATGCATGGGCTTGAGCTCTAAGGAGCTCCAAAGATTGGCATTCTCCATCTAAGGATTCCATCACACTCGCACTCTTTAATTTTCCAGGCCCTGAGTCTCTTATGGATTGTTTGCTAATTGCTATTTTGGTACTACTATAAGTAGGTCTTTAGAGGGGACAGCTTCCCAATTTTAGCAGCACCTCTTACACGTGAGATCATTAAAAACGAAGAATACTCTTACCAAAAAAAAAAAGCCGAAGAATACGGAAACGTGAAAATCACCTCATCTTTTAATATAATTGGTGATGCACCCTGCTCTCGGGTATTCCCATTTTCCACGCGACTGTGATTTTATTTTATTCATGAAACTCCCACAAAAGCGTATAATTATTACTTGGATCAGATCCGAATGGACTAAAAGCTAAATCCTACGGTGGATAACATGCCACCTTACCCGTTGTGCTTCAGCTGCACGTGTATTTTGCTTGCTCCTTTTCGCTGCTGGGTCAGCGGTTAAGGCCACGGCATCCTTCTACATGACTGACTGGTGTAACACCAATTCCATGACTTTATCCAAATTCTTGTGCAATGTATTGATTGGGCACCTTAGCATCACCCGTGTTAGTATTTAATGATATTTTCCTGTGCAATGTATTGATGGGTCACCTTAGCATCACTTTGTTAGTATTTAATTAAATGTAATGATATGTTTAGTTTTGGGAATGATTTTGCCACTCATCACGCAAATGAGAAAACACGTTAATAGCTCTACTTCGCAGCCCACCATGGAACATTGATTTCATTCCATCATTGTACAGGGCTCCACCTGTCGCGCATACTCGTACCTCATCACGTGCTCGTCCGTCCCAAAACAAATATTGGGCCGGCAATTAACACGCGAGTACTGCGTTCTGTCGGCTCTCTCACTTGTCACTGTGCACCTCCGAGCTTTCTTTCTTCGTTGTGTTGGGGAGAGAGGATCGTACTACCCTGCAATCCACCCAGGTGCAATAGCATGAGAGGTCTTCCAACGGGATCCTTCCGCATCCAAGGTCCCGTTGAAAATTATAAATCCAAGGAGCTCCACTGTTTCCCTCCGTTGCTGCTTGAAGTCCTGCGGGATTGGGATAGCAATTAGATCAGGTTAAATTAGATACAGATTAAATCGATATAGGTGGGATCAAAAAAAATTATCAACCAAAATTTAATCTATATATTAAATAAATCAAAAATTTAATTTTAATCCAATTTATTTATTAAATAGATCAAATTAAATTAAATAAATTGAATATGTTAAATAAATTTTTAATGGGTTAAACGAATTAAACAGATTCAACAGATCAGATTAATTAACGGATTAAGAATAGATTAATTAAATTTTAAATAAGTTAAATAGATCTTAAATGGGTTAAATGGATGAAACGAGTTAAACAAATTATCTGACTCAATCCTTTCTGAATATTAAACATGTTAAATAGGTCAGACATCTGAAATTCAAATCCAATCCAAATATTAAACGGTTTAAACAGATCGACCTATTTATGACCTGAATTCATTTAGCCTAAAAACTCAAATAATTTGATTGGAGGAAGTCCCATTCAAATTTCGATCACAAATTAATCCCTGACACCCAATTTAAGGGAGAGTAGAAATTGATCATTTTGATTACAAACCATGTCTCTTAAAGTGTTTGGTCATTTTGATTCCTATTCTAATCCATTCTGATTCTGATTCTAATCACGAACTATACACACCCTTCCTTCAGATGTCTAAATAAGAAAAAATAATGGAAAAGGAATAAGGAGGAAGAGCGGGGTCTGTCTCAAAAAGAAAAGTCCCAAACAAAGCACAAGAGAGAAGAAACAAGAGAATGATGCTTCCAAAATTATTTTTAATATAGTTAGATCTAGAGCCTATTTATAGACTTTGTTGAGATGATCGAGGAGACTCCATGATTTCAAAAAGAGATGATATTTCGGAAATTAATGTTCACTTTCGAAGAGCCGTATCTCTTCGAAAAAAATTATCAATTAAAAAAATTAAAAATTTCTAAATAACTAAGATTTAGTTGTATCTTCATCTTGTATTCTATTCGAGAAGATTTGACTGAATGTATAGAGACATCCCTCTCAAAAGACAAATATTATCCTCTCTAAAATTTTGAGATTCTCCGAGCATGATGGGGGTGACGGACGAAAATGCTATCCTTAAATAGAACTTTGAACTTCCACCAACAATCTTAGGCCTCAGCAATCTTAAGCCTCGAAAATCAACTTCCACCAGTAATCTTAGGCCTCAGAAGATCTTACCGCACGCCTCGACAATCAGTTTGGCAACAGACGTAGCATCACTTGCCATCCCCTCATTCACCAAGCTGTTGGAGCCCGAGCTTTGGCTGGTCGCCTCTCAAATATCCTTTCCATGTGCTACGTCAAAGGGAGTGGCCGGCAGCTGATCTTGCTTGAGCCAACTACTGAAGTGATACCATGGGTTGAGGAACGTTTGGTCCAACATTACGGAAACATTTGGTCCCGCACTCTCCATAGGTGGGCTTGAGGTTCCAGGAGGAGAGAGATGTGGTAGATGACGAGCATGGATCTCCCAAGGTGTGCAGCACCTCCGCAGATGCCGTCCATCATGGGCCGTGCTCAAGCATATTTAATTTTCCGAGCCTGAGTCCTTATGGAATGTTAATTGCTATTTTGCTCCTAATATAAATAGATCTTTACTCGGAAAGTTTTTAAATTTTAGCGGCACTCGTTACAAGTTAGATGATAAGATAAGAAGGACGTCAAAATCTTAAGAAGGGATTTAATTGAAAAGAGTAGAAGTCTACAATCAAAATCGGAATGGATGACTTCCATTTCAATTATTTGGTTGGAAGGAATTTCATTTTGATTTTGATTCTGAAGTGAAATGAGAATAGATCAATATATATAGAACTCAATCTCTATTTTTTTCTATAGATCCAATTTTTTATTTAATTTAATTTTAATTATAAATTAAATATTTTAAAAAATTTGATTATTTTAATTTTGATTTTAAAATATTTTGCTCTTCATCGTTATTCTGATATTAATTATGAATCAAATATTTTTTTAAAAATTATCTATTTTATTATCCGCATCATCTTGGAAGATACTTGGCCGTGAACCATGTTGCCGGCAAACCGTATTTTATTTTTCATGTGACAGCGATTTATCTTTTTTATGAAAATTACTCCCGCAAAAGCTGCCAAAATGTAGCGATCTAAATCACTAGTCCGAACGTCTATTTGGCCTGCTCCTTCGTGCTGCTGAGGTCAGCGGTTGAGGCCACGGCATCCTTCTGCATGACTTTCATGTATCACGTACAATAATTCCATGACTTTCACCAATTTCCTCCGTCCACGTGACAAGATGTTTTCTGTGCAATGTATTGATTGGGCACCTTAGTTATCACTTTGTCGGCAACGATTTTACCGGCCACTTATTATGCAATGAAACGTTAATTTCACTTTGTCGACATCCCAGCGACCTGTGACCTTGGATTTACCTCAAGAGACTTTTCTTGATTTGTCATTTTGCATGCTAAGCCAATATGAGCCGCCCCTATCACCACATAGCTCTATGTCAACATAATTCACAAATTCTGATGAATTATCCTTTTTTTACATAAAATATATATTACTTATAATAAAATAAATATGTAGTAATTTGAGTAGGATCCCGTTGATTAATTAGTTATTTGTATTATTAATATCAAATGATATCTTATAATACTCATTTAACTAAATATAATAAATTTACTTTAGACAATAAAAGGCTTGTATATTTCTTCTTTTTTTTAATGTGAAGTACATAGTATTTCAACTTATCATTTATAGGGTTCCAGAAAAAGCTTGAATTTTTCTGATAGGGAAAAGAATAAAGATGTTGGATATTGTCACTGGCATTTTTCTTAGTGTAGGTCTATGTAAGTTTCTCATATTGAAACGTATGTGATTGATTTCAACCTATCATTTCATAGTTAAAATATTTTTTTATTACACATAATTCGATCAGATTAACATTATCTAAAAGAATTCCAACTTTTAGTACATAACATTGTCCAAAAGATGTAGTGTGGTTTCGCTGAAAGGACAGTGCCCCACAAAACAAGCTGAAATTCTTTTATTTGGACCACAAAACAGGTCAGTCAACTTGAAAATTTTTCTTTCGGTTTAGATTTTGACCTACTGTAGCTTTTAATCTAAGAAAATTTAGTAAAATAATAAAAAATAATTATTACAAAAGTTGAGATCTACTTCTCGAAGAGTTTTAATTTTTTTCTAAAATTATTTTTCTAGATGCATCTATTTTAGTTAAAGGAGTCTCATTAGAACTAAAAGAAGAGTTTCTCCTATTTGTATAAGGACGGATCTCATTATTATAAATAGAGGATATATACATTATTTTTAGTGAATAAAAATAATAAAAAAGAAAAGGGCCTTGAGCTCTATTTTAGAAAATTATCTTCTTCTATCTATTTCTTTGTGAGAATTCTCTCTGATTGGACGAGTTAGTATCAGAGCAATGGTCCTCTATATCTATGGGGGCTTTTTGTACACAGTCTAGACATACGAGCAATACAAGTAATAAGAAGAATATCCATACTTCAAGTACATCAAAGGCCCACGGTGAGTATAGCTAATAGCTCTTTTTTGATATGGTAAGATAAAGGGACATCTCATATAATTAGGGAAGAAGATTACCAACTCATCAAGATCATTAACAGATTGACAATACCTTCAGTACAAGTGCAAATGCCCACAACTCTTATTGCGAAGCTATCTCTAGCTTCGGGAGATCAGGATTGGATCTAGTGAGGAGGATGAGTAATCTAGAGATTTGAAAATTCTCCTCTTCTTCTACCTACTTCTTGGTGAGATTTGAATTAAACGAATAAAAAAAATCTTCTTTCTCCTAAATCAGATCAATAATTTACAAATTATAATGAATTGCCTCTTTTTTACATAAACATATATCGCTTTATAATAAATAAATATATAGTAATTTGAGTGTGGTCCCATTGATTGATTAGTTATTTGTGTTATAAATAAAAAATGATATTTTATAATACTCATTTAACCAAATATATTAAATTTATTTTAGACAATATAAGGCCTGTATTTCTTTCTTGATGTGAAATGCATAATATTTCAACTTCTCATCTCTAGGGTTCGAGAAAAAGCTTGAATTTAATTCTACCATAGAATAGAGTAACGATGTTGGCTATTGGCGGCATTTTTCTTAACATGGGCCTCTGTAAGTTTCCCATGATTAAATGCATGTGATTGATTTCAACTTGTCAATTTATAGTTAAAATATCTTTTGTCCTTTTCTTTTCATTTGCACATAATGGGACCAGCATAGTATTGTCCAAAAAGATTTTCAACCAAGCAAGTAAGCAAGTACCTTCTATTATTTCAGCTTGGAGAAAGCCAATCAACTTAACACGATAGACAAATCACAGAAATGAAACCTAACACAAACATCACAGTAACAAAACAATAATAAGAACACCATAAGACTTCCAATGCATTATATAATGAAGATCTAAAATTAAATTGGAAGGAAGCAGCAAACTGATTGATTCATGGCCACCAGTAGATAACTTTCCTTGTCTATTCACTAGTCAATGATAAACCTCGATGGCCGATCGCAAGCCTAATGCCAGTATAATTTTGTAGCCGGTAAAACCTGCATCCATGAAAATTTTTTCCATTCACATTCATTCCTTTCCTTCCCTGCAGTTTGGACCATCATGTGTATGTCAAAGAGTAACTGTGTTTCGACTAACTCAGAAAAGCCAATATCCAAGTCGACTACCATATCAATAATAATCACCTTCCCCCTTCTATTTTGGATGGAACTGCCTCCTTGCATCGTTTCAATATCTTTACGCAATCCTCATCACTCCAATCATGCAGCACCCACTACAAACAATGAATATAAGAAGTAAGATTTACTAGAATATTGGAAGTTTTCAAACATATGTGACCAGTTTTTGTTGTGTTCTTGTTCTTTTCATGTATCAATATATTCTTCAAATTTGGAAGTGAAAAAGTAAACAAAGGAAACAAAACATGTAGGGCATGACCTTTTCTTGTGACCAAATGACAATTTTTGAGAAAAATAATATTCACTTTGTCACAATTAATTAAAAAAAGATATTTTGCAATGTTTAATGAGGATAAGATATTTGAGTTATGGTAAGAGGAATTATATATATGAATTTATTAGATTTAGAGAATTTGACAAAGAAATGGAACATCTTCTCTTACACATTCTTGGGCATAGCTTGGATGCTATTAATTAATGTCAAATTGTGTGCTTTTGAATAGTTGTAACATAAATAAATAATTTGATTCCTTTAATTTTGGTAGCTTATATTTACTGCACAGAAGAATTGGGGTGATTGGATTTCCTTTGTTTAAACTTATACATAGCTTACTAGAATTTTTTCCTTTCAGTGCCGAACAAGTTAATTAGGTGGGCAATTGAGCCAAAAAAAATGATCTACCAGCTTTGGGTAATTAAGCTTTGTGTGTCTTATCTGGCATAAATCTAGAGCACTCGCTAGTCTAGGGTAATGATACAAGTCAAGATTTAGCATGCAATTGGTTCTCCATTGTCTTTTTGGTTCTCCATTAGCAGATTGATTATAAGAATATTGCAAGTTTCTAAGGAATTTAATTAGTTTCTTTAAGGTCCAAATTTCTTGAACACACAAACCAATGCCAGAAATGTTTTTATATTAGAGATCCGATGCCTTCATAAGATTGTTGATAGTATTAAATTTTACCGAAAACCATTGAGAGAGCTTTGGTATAGGATGATCATCCTAAGATCAAGGATGATATGGGTAGAGACGATGAGATCATCATTTTGGATTACACCACAATGATCATACATGATAGTGATTCTAAATTATTTCATTCTTTAAATCACTATATAATCCAAGAATGGGATAGCTATATTTAAGATTAGGAATCCAAAATCACCCCAGTTCAGGATATTGGGCTAAATTTAAGATCAAAATACCTCTTAGTTCAAAAAAAACTTGAGATATCAATATATCATTAATATATTATATCAATATTATATACAATATTATATTATATTAATATTATATGTTATATTAATATGCACATTATATTGTAATATATTATTTATCATATTATTTATCATATTATTATTCAGTGATAATTTTAAATTATAATAGAAAAATATTATTGTACTTTATATTTATATAACGAAATTATGTGACACATTACTTAACTATTTGCCTTATTTTTTAATCAAATAAAATTAGTATTAAAATGATATATTATAAGCATCAATAAAAATATGAATTCTAAATAAAAAATGATATGCCTTTGTAGGATTAATAATTTATAGGACTAATAAATATATTTTATGAAATATATTAATAATTAATATATTAATATTTTATTATAATATATTTATATGATTAATAAATATATTTTTGTAAATATGTCAAGAATAGTTTTGATATTAAATGGTTGGTGATCTTGGATTTTCATAGAATAGCAAATAAGTTACATACAGATACACGAAAATCTTTAATCATGAGACTATTGCTACCAAATATAATGATCTTATACCTTTAGGAATCAAATTATCCTAAATTTCAGATTATTGGTGATCTTAGATCGCTATGGTGATTCCATTTGAGTCTCCAAAGGCCACTCAAGGATCAAATCCAGATTTGATAAATAGAGGGGATATTCATGCTTGCAAGCAGATCATATCAAAATTCAGATCTTTAATAAAAATAAGTTGTTTAAATTGTTTAAATTATGGCCCGCCATCCTCCATCTGAATCTTCAACTAAGCTACCATACATCAAGTCACGACTAAGTACTAGACCAGGAGTATACCTTGAGCAGCACTGCATCGGCAGGAGGAACATACTGAAACATGTCTCCCGCGACAAGCTGGACCTTCTCGCTTGCTTCCGAGCTTGCTACCACGTGAGGCAGCTCAAGGACGGTGCACTTCACCTGTGGATAGGCCTCCACGATGGCGCGGGCCATCGTGCCCATCCCCCCACCAACATCCACCAGCGACCTCAAGCCTCGGAAGGCCTCGCCGCACTCCTCTACAAACAATTTGGCCACGAACCGAGAGTCGCTTGCCATCACCTCATTGAGCAAGCTGTTGAAGGCCTGGCTTTGGCTGGCGGCCTCCAATACCCCTTCCATGTGCTACCTCAAAGGGAGTGGCGAGCTCCTTATCTTGCTTGAACCAACTACTGAGGTGATCCCAGGGGTTGAGGAACATTTGGTCCTGCATTATGAGAACCAAAGAGGAGATATTCGCATCGTTCTCCTTGACAAGGAGAGCAGACATGGTGGTGGGGATGTACAACTCTTCCTCGTGGTCGGGATTGATTCCATCACGCTTTCGATCGAAGAATCCCGAGAACACCAAGAGACGCATGAGGCGGCGCAGGTCGTTGTTTCTGGTGGGGGGAATGGATAGTTTCATGGCTAGTTCCATGAGGGAGATTGGCTTGCCATGGGTATGGATGATGTCTGCTATGCCGAGGTCCATGGCACACTTGAGGGACATGGACTTTATGAAGCTAAGTATGTAGTTCCATGCATGGCCTTGAGCTTTCATGAGCTCCAAATTAAGATTGGCATTCTCCATCTAGGGATTCCACCACACTCGCACTGTTAATTTCCAGGCCAGTCTCTTATGGATTGTTTGCTAATTGCTATTTTGGTACTACTATAAATAGGCCTTTAGAGGGGGCAACTTCCCAATTTTAGCAGCACCTCTTACACGTGAGATCATTAAAAACGAAGAATACTCTTACCCAAAAAGAAAAAAGCCGAAGAATACGGAAACGTGAAAAATCGCCGATTGGATTATCTATGTCATCTTTTAATATAATTGGTGATGCACCCTGCTCTCGGATATTCCCGTTTTCCACGCGACTGGGATTTTATTTTACGGTCCGTTTAAAGTTAAGAGGGTAATAGTCTCCACTATCTCAATTTACATAACTTAGCATTTATTACTGATCCTTCTTTTTTTTCAATCGGCAAAATTACTCGTGAGAACCCAGTCAAAATAGTTCAGCCGTTTGTGTACGATTAAAATTTATATTTTAATTTATATTTTTAATTTTTCATCAAAAAATTGATGACCGCACGCACGTAATAATAAAAAAATAAAAATGGATAAATTCTAGAAATATTTGAACAAATTAGATAGATATCACTGTATGCGTTAAAATACTAAGAAAATAAAAATGGATAAATCCTACATGTATTTGAATAGATTAGATAAACATCACGTAACCATCTATTCTTTGATAGAGATCCCAAAATATACACCACATCCTACAGTACTTTTTAAGAACCATAGAGAATCTCATTCCTAAATCCCAAAGGTCTCGTACACAAATGGCTGAAATATTTTTGCTGAATTCTCATGGGCAATTTTGCCATTTGAAGAAAGAAGAGCCAGTAATAAATGCTAAGTTATGTAAATTGAGATAGCGAAGGCTATTACTCTCTAATTGAGCGTTAAATGTAATCTTAACAAGAACCTGGCCCGTTAAGCAAAGCCTTAATCTTATACATTCATGAAACTCCCACAAAGGCGTCTAATTATTACTTAGACCAGGTCCACATGGACTAAGCCAAATCCTACGGTAGATAAGTTACCCGTTGTGCTTCAGCTGCACGTGTATTTTGCTTGCTCCTTTTCGCTGCTGGGTCTGCGGTTAAGGCCACGGCATCCTTGTACATGACTTACTTGTGTAACACCAATTCCATGACTTTGGCCAAATTCTTGTGCAGTGTATTGATTGGGCACCTTAGTGTTGGGGAGAGAGAACCATACTACCCTGCAATCCACCTAGGTGCAATAGCATGAGAGATCTTCCAAGTAGCTCTACTGTTTCCCTCCGTTGAGGCTCGAAGTCCCGTGAGAATTGGGATAGCAATTAGGTTAGATTGGATTGAATACAGATCGAATCGATATGGATCGGATAAAAAAAATCATCAACCAAAATTCAATATATTATTAAACAGATCAAAAATTTAAATTTCAACCCAATCTGTTTATTAAATAGATCAAATTAGGTTAAACGGATGAGACATGTTAACTAAATTTTTAATGAGTTAAATGGATTAAATAGATTCAACAGGATGGATTAATTAACGGATCAAGAATATACTAAGTAGATTTTTAAATAAATTAAACAAGTCTTAAAATAGGTTAAATGGATTAAACGAGTTATCTGACTCAATCCTTTCTGAATATTAAATAGGTTAAATGGGTCAGATACCTGAAATTTAAATCCAATCTAAATATTAAATAGTTTAAACAGATCGATCTGTTTATGATCTGAATTCATTTAGCCTACAAACTTAAATAATTTGATTGGAGGAAGTCCCATTCAGATTCTGATCACAAAGCAGTCCCTAACACCCAATTTCTACTCTCCCATAAGGAACAAATCTCCATTCCAACTTTAATTCAAATCATGAACTAAATACTTTAAGAGATATGGTCATTCTGATTTCCATTCTAATCTATTCTGATTCTGATTCTAATCACGAACTACACATCCCCTTCCTTCAAATGTCTAAATAAGAAAAAAGAGTGGAAAAGGAATAAGGAGGAAAGACGGGGTCTCCGTCTCAAAAGAAAATCTCAAACAAAACACAAGAGAGAAGAAATAAGAGGATGATGTTTCCAGAATTGTTTTAAAATAGTTAGATCTAGAACCTATTTATAAACTTTGTTGGGATGATTGAGGAGAGCCTATGATTTCAAAAAGAGATGATGCCTCAGAAACTAATGTTGGCTTACGGAGAGTCGTATCTCTTCGAAAAAAAATATCAATTAAAATATTAAAATTTTAATAACTAAATTTAGTTGTATCTCCATCTTGCATTTCTATTTGAGAAGACTTGATTGAATGTATAGAGACATCCCTCTCAAAAGATAAATACTATCCTCTCTAAAAGTTTGAGATTCTCCGAGCATGATGGGGACGATGGAGGAAAATGCCTATCCTTAAATACTACATTGAACGGCTCAACTAGTCAACTTCCACCAGCAATTTGAGGCCTTGAAAGATCTTACCGCACTCCTCGACAATCAGTTTGGCAACAACGGAGCATCACTATGAAGGAAAATCGTTTTTTCCTGTGTAGGATCTTCCAGATTTCACCAAATCTGGGACGGAATAATTAATTTTTATCCTACGCTATTTCGAATCTAATTCTCTAGATCTAATTTTATTATCTGATATTTGAAATCTAAAATTAAATCTAAAAATATGAGAAATATAGACATACCTCAAGGATAATCTGATTACCCTGTAGATGATCGCAGCAACGCCCGAGGTTCAAATTAACCACGCAAGCGTCTGGCCTCTACTGGTATCCACTTGGGTAGGATCTGGATTATCTTCTCCTCGTGAATCTACGCTCCAAAAATCAGATCTCTATCTGATTTGGAAGTACTTCAGAACTCCTTCTGAAGTTGGAGCAGCAGCCTGTCGAAGATGTCCTGCAACCTTCCTGTTCCAGGCGTCACCACGCCTTTTTCTTGCACCAGATGAATGTCCAACTCCTTGGACGTGAAGAGGGGAGAGAGAAGAGCAGGGAGGACGTGGAGAAGAGGAGAGGGGGCGGCAGCTATTGGGTTTTTGCATAAATAATTCTACCTCGAAACCCTAGGCGTAGCAGGGTTTATATAGACCCTGTATGCTGCGCAGTGCCACATCATTCAACCAATCAAAAATTTTAATAATTTTGAAAAATTTTGATTGGTGTAGTGATATCATCTGATCACATCAGATAAGAATCCCACCTTATCTCCAAAAGATGGCGCCAACATTGGATAAGCACAAATAGAGGTAGCGCCCAAGAGTTTAAATTGATCAAGACTCTCCAATCCTTATCCACTTGGGGCGCCCACTTTAATCCAATTGGGCTCACGCCATAATCTGATTATGGTGCCCAATTTGATGTGGCTTGGCTTGTGGACACTCTACAAAAATCCTCCAATGAGCCCTCTTCTGTTTAAGACCCATATGTCAACTTTTGACAGATGTCCTAAAATGAAAATGGCAGGTGCTAGGAATTAGCAGGTGCTTGTCTTAAATTCATCTTATGAATTAAGATAATTTTTTCTGAGCTGGACAAGCTTCATTTAGACTGAGAGAAACCTTCTCAAGGTTCTCTGGATGAGTCAAATCACATTTGGCTTAGTAGAGACAGAAAAGATTACACGAGGAGAAAGTTAGGCTCAATCGTGTGCTAGCATGATTTTCTTGAACCTAATTGGATCTAATTCAAATCAATTGAGCTAGCCCAATTGATGACATCCAAACCCTAACCTTTGTTTGTGTGACCCAGTTAGGTTCAATTCTGTATGGTAATGAGACATGTCGTGATCTCATCATCGATATCATCGAAACTCCTTTCGATGGATCAGAACTCTTCTGATTTAGACAATTAGATTGATCGATCATCAATATCATTCTAATTGCTCCCAAAATCCACCAGTGATCCTAGCAGTATATGGTGGCAACCCATCAGAACTGAAGACGAACCTCTCGGTGCAGCTACCTGTGTGATTGAGTTTCTCTATCATGAGTCCCGACTGAATTAGGGTTAAGATGAACTCGTCAAACTCAACATCATTCATATGAATCGAACGATCGATCCGAGTCCGATGTGAAACCCCAATGAAAAACTCTTTTCCATTATTTGACTCTGCCATGGCCATGGGCTTAAGGACTCGATCTTTCGATCATCATAGGACTACTCCTCTCATCTACCGAGGTTTATAGATCCCATCTTGATGCGACCTAGTTTCTACAATGAATATGCTATAACCAATATACACCTCAGGGTTCTGAATGGATAGAAGACCGAGTTATGGTGTAGTCAAACTATAACACACTCAAGGTGAACTGTCGATGCACCTCAGGTCAAAGAACTAGACACACAACTGCAGCATCGAGCTAGTCATCGACGAGAAAGTAGACTTTCTTATGACTACTCGAAGTGGTCACGCTCAGTACTCTCGTTCTCAACGAATACCTGTACTCTCGTTCCGGTGTCTCCACACCGTAGATTCAAGATTCATCTATCTTAAGGAAGCGATCGTACACTAACCTTCCGGATCGATCACCATCCTCGTGACGATCCTATGGTCAGGAGCTGTTTATGAGTTAGTTATATAAATTCATGCCTTAAATTTTCAACTTTTGAAATATTAATTAACATTCTCACTAACTCAAAAGATGTATCACAGACACAATGTGATAGAAGAATAACCCTTTTATTCATTTATAGTCAAAATTATAATTTGTCTTTAGATTTGTACAGGAATGTATCAGTCGATCTGGCATCTAGGACACACATCTAACACACTAGCCATCCTCTCATTCACGTACCAAGCTGTTGGAGCCCGAGCTTTGGCTGGTCGCCTCTCAAATACCCTTTCGATGTGCTACGCCAAAGGGAGTGGCCGGAAGCTTATCTTTGCTTGAGCCAACTACGGAAGTGATACCATGGGTTGAGGAACGTTTGGTCCAGCATTACGGAAACGTTTGGTCCCGCACCCTCCATGCATGGGCTTGAGCTTCCATGAGGAGAGATATGTGGTAAACGATGAGCATGGATCTCCCAAGGTGTGCAGTGCAATCGCGGGTGCCGTCCATCACAGGCCGTGCTCAAGTATATTTAATTTTCCAGGCCCTGAGTCTCTTATGGAATGCCAATTGCTATTTTGCTCCTAATATAAATAGGTCTTTACTCGGGTAAGTTTTCGAATTTTAGCGGCACTCGTTACAAGTTTGATGATAAGATAAGAAGGACGTGGAAACCTTAACAGCCACCCATTTTGTTATCCACATCATCTTGGAAATACTTGGCCATGAACCATGTTGCCGGCAAACCGTACTCGTGTTTTCCATGTGACAGTGATTTATCTTTCTTATGAAAATTACTCCCGCAAAAGCTACCAAAATGTAGCGATCTAAATCACTAGTCCGAACGTCTATTTGGCTTGCTCTTTCGTGCTGCTGAGGTCAGCGGTTGAGCATACGGCATCCTTCTGCATAACTTTCATGTATCCCGTACAATAATTTCATGACTTTCACCAATTTCCTCCGTTACATGACAAGATGTTTTCTGAACTCTTAAATGCTGCTCAGGAAAAATTTTAATTATTAATTTAATATATATTATAAACAAAGGCATCTGCGTTCGCAGTGCCACCATTTGATATGTAGATTTTTAGTATAAGCGGAGCGAGCCGCGTGTACGCACTGCATTTTTAGGAAAAGCGGATGCTCAGGTTCCCGTGGGCCAGTAGAGGTTTCGAAGAAAGGAGACCCCAGAAGGGGTCCGGAGAATGCCGATGGGGAGCTTGGAGATGCTGGAGTCAGAGAAAGAGGGGGAGGAGCGGGTCTTGCGCTTGAAATAGAGCTGGAGGATGTAGAAGAGGGTACAGGGGAGGAGGGAGCCAAGAATGAGGCCCCCTCGGCCCTGAATGATGTCTTGGAGAGGGACCACGAGCCGCATCGCCGTGCTTCCTCCATTGGACAGTCAGGTTTGGGCGGTGTTCTCCTCTTCGCCAGTGGACTCTGGGGAGGGGGGTTGGGCCATTGGGGGAGCGCGAGGAGGAAGATTTACGAGAGGCTTTTCATTGGATTTGATGGTTAATTGTTATTTAACTATTTTTATTTTAAATCTGATGAATTATCTTTTTCTTTTACATAAAATATATATTACTTATAGTAAATAATATGTAGTAATTTGAGTAGGATCCCGTTGATTAATTAGTTATTTAATTGTATTATTAATATCCAATGATATCTTATAATACTCATTTAACTAAATATAATGAATTTATTTTAGACAATAAAGGTTTGTTTTTTTTTAATGTGAAGTACATGGTATTCAACTTATCATTTATAGGGTTCTAGAAAAACTTGAATTTTCTGATAGGGAATAGAATAAAGAGGTTGGACGTCCTTGGCATTATTCTCACCGTAGGTCTCCGTAAGTTTCTCATATTGAAACACGTGTTATTGATTTCAATCTATCATTTCACAGTTAAAATATATATATATTTTTTTGTTACACATAATTCGACCAGATTAACATTGTCTAAAAGGATTCAAACTCTTGGTACATTGCAAATTATCTCTAAAGAGGCAAGTGAAGTAGTACTTTTTATTCTTTAGTTTTGAGAAAGCCAACTAACTTAACATGACAAACACATCACAAACTCAATGAAGACCAATACAAACATCACAGTAATTCTACTAAAAGCAACCAATAAGAACACTATAGGACATCTGATGTGTTGCGTAATGAAGATCTAAGATTAAACTTGAAGGAAGAAGTAAAAAAATCAATTCATGGTACTAGTAGATGACTTCCCTTATCTATCCATTAGTCAATGATAAGCCTCGATAATCAATCGCAAGTCTAATGCCGATATAATTTTGTAGTTGGTAAAACTTGCATTAGTGAAAATTATTCTCCATTCGCATTCCTTCCTTTGCTTCCTTGTGGTGTGGACTTATTGTTCCCTATCCACTTGTAACACCGGCCCATTTGGGCTCTGGACCAAGCCCAAAAGCCCAAAGCCCATACAAAAAAAAAAGAAGAGAATGGAACAAAGAAGACTCCCGCTGGGAGTCTTCTTCCACCCAAGTCATCAGAGGAGAAGTCGGATCCGAGAGGGATTCGACCTCCCCTCCACTCTATAAGACCCTCTCTCCCCCTCCTAAACAACCCACGATGATCACCGGTCTCTCTCTCTCCTTTCTCCTTGTTTTCTCCAATTGAAGTCGAGGCCTCCCGTACCCATGCTCGCCGGAAATTGAAGCGATGACGCTGCTGAAGCTTGAGGTAAGCCCTTCTCCTCTTTTCCCTCTTCCTTCCCCTCCCTTCCACAGCACGGTGCACCATCGCTGGCCGTCGAGCTCGTCGAAAAATCCATGAAAAGGGTGAACCTTGTTTTGCTCTGTTTCAGTCGGACCCTTTCCTCTCTTTTCCGGCCACCGGTGCCGCCGTTTGTAGCATCTCACCCCTAGGATAGGACCCTCATCTTTCTATCCCTCTTCTCTGAAGGTCCTGGCTGCCGGTGACCGGCCAATGACCTGAAAATAAAAGAAAAGGGATGGATCCCCTATTTTTTCAAATTCTTTAAATCCTCCACTGGCCGAACCTCGTCGCCGGCCTTCCCTTACTCTGTCATCATCGACTAGATGCTGCCGCCCTCATCGGAGCTCGAGCCACCGAGCCCTTCCCTCTGATCCTCCCCCTGTTCGGCCAAGGAAGAGGAAGAAAGAAGAAAACGGGAAAAGAAGAAAAAGAAGGAAGAAAGAAAGAAAGAAAAGAAAAGAAAAGAAAAGAAAAAAAATGAAAAAAAAAGAA
>KE504887.1:307083-317833 GCA_000441515.1 Elaeis oleifera | reverse complement strand
AAAAGAAGAAAGAAAGAAAAGAAAAAAAAAAAGAAAAAGAAAAAAATAAAAAAATAGAAAAAAAAAAGAATGAGAGAATTTTCTCTCTCTCCTCTCTTTTCTTTCTCTCTCTTCCTCTCACCTCTCTCTACCTTTCACTCTCTAATTTCTCTCTCTAATTCTCTCTCTATTTCTCTCTCTAGATCTTTTCTCTCTCTTTATGGATTTTATCTTTAGGGTCATTCTCTCTTTCTAATTTCATCATGGATCCTAGGATAAATTTGAGATGAAAATATGATGATCTGAGATTGCTCCAAAATTCGTGCAGTAGATTGAATTTCGATCCGGTCCTTATCCGAAATTGATAACATCGATCATGGTTAATCCATATTGAGTCACCCTGATAGGACCTCTGATGATTTCGACTATGATTACCTCATCTGAAGGATACAAAGATTCTCTCTCTATTTTCTATCTCTAAATTTTTTTCTCTCTAGAATTTTCTCTCTCTTCATAAATTTTCTCTCTCTAAAAGTCTTATGGACCAATGGAGAGTCCAGATATTTAGATAAATCTCAATTTTGGTTAATCTTAGGAGAGGTCTTGGATTTGTATTATTGGATCGATTATCCGTAATTTTTCATATATGATTTTATATTTAATCTTGATTATGTAGAGATGTAATTGTTGTACAAGAAGATATGGAGCAGAATATCTTAATTTCGGATTCGTAAATTGTGAAGCTCATCGAATTCTACTTTTAGATTGGTCATCGATAGAGGTAAGAATCTCTGTACATGATCATCATTATATATGCTATTTTATCGTTGGTCTTGCATCATTGGTTTTGCATCGTTAGATTTGAGATCGATGAATTGCTGTGCTTGAGACACTGTTATATTGCTTATATGAGTTTTGAGCATGAGTATATTATGCCAATATATATGTATCAATGATTGATGGCATGATTGTATGGATATGACATATCTAATTTGATCACAGTGTAAATCAGAATTGATTTGGTGAAATCAACATATAATGATTAAATGAAAAAGAGAAATGATTTGGACTAGCCTTGTCATGTGGAACAGCCCGCCAGGAGCTTATGCCTGGGACAACCGGCCAGGAGCTTATGCCTGAGACAGCTTGCCATGAGCTTATACCTGGAACAGTCCCATGGGCTTATATGTGGATCAGCCGGCCAGGAGCTTATGTCTGGGACAGCCCGCCAGGAGCTTATGCTTGGGACAGCCTTGAGAGACTTACGAGTGAAAATTTGATCAGATGAAAATTGAGGCATAGTGTTGGTTAGTCTAAAGCCAAAAGAAAAGATTAAAGATCGTGTGATAATGAAAAGAGAAATGAAAGACAAGACATGAAACAAACATTGAACAAAAGTATTTCACCCATTAATATATGATGATGCATTTCTTTTGACAAGACAGATAAATTATAGATGTTTGTATTATTCTGGATATTGAATATGAGATTTAATATTTTATTATTTATCCTTATTTTTAAATTATATTATTATATTGGTGTGATATGAAAATTCTTACTGGGCTGTAAAGCTCACACCCTTCATCTTTCTTTTTCTTCTCAGAGTTACAGGATGCTCATGATTGGTTATAGTATGGATTTGCGGTTGAGCAGATGAACAGATAGAGTATCATTATACCTGATCAGAAGATTGAAAGAATTTAATTTATAATTATATAAATTTTATTAATTATTATTGAAATTAGGCATTATGGATATTGAAGTTGTAATGAATTATTTTGGTCTTGCATATTCTTTAAGATTTGCTCTAAAGAATGTGCGGCCATCAAGTATCCGATCCGAGTATTGGGTTCGGGACGTGACGGGGACCTCTCAGTATTTTATTCCAGTGTGGAGTAAGTGGACATGGTTCATCGGCAAGCCAAAAAACAGTTCTGCCAGCTCTGGGTAATTAAGCTAATTAGTGCGTCTTATCTGGCATAAATCAAGAGCACTCACTTGGTGGGGTAATGATACCACTCTTGATTTCGGACAATCTCATTAAGTTAAGAGTGGGACACGTGCTGGAGTTGATTGTATGAGCTATCTGCTAACACAGTTGACGTTGGTGCCGAGTCCGACTAGCGTGTTCTGTTGAGGGTGCGGGCTTTGCCCGCATCTTTGCCGATTGTAATTTCTATCCGTCAAGGGTTGGCAAAACCGCTCCGGTTGATGCGGATCCTTTGATCCATCCGATGGGACGTTCGATATAAATGAAATATCGATCTCTTCGCTTCAAATGATAGGGTAGCCGGGCGATCCGTTTCTTTTCTTTCTTTGAAATCAGCAACGGACCTTATTTCTTAATGGGTATGACTTCTAACTTTTAATCAGCTTCAGTAGATTCATTAAAAGAATATTGCATTTTCTTAGGAAACCTATATTCCCTTAGCTACAAATTTTTTGAACATGCAAAACTGATGCCTGAAATAATTTTAGATTAGAGAGCCCACGCCCTTATAGGATTGTAAATTGTATTGAATTTTGCCGAAACCATTAAGTACTAGACCAGGAGCGTACCTTGAGCAGCACCGCATCAGCAGGAGGAACATACAGAAACATGTCTCCCGCCACAAGCTGGACCGTCTCGCCCGCTTCCCCGCTCGCTACCACGTGAGGGAGGTCAAGTACGGTGCACTTCACGTGTGGATAGGCATCGGCGATGGCACGTGCCATCGTGCCCGTCCCTCCACCAACATCCACCAGCGAGGTTAGGCCCCGGAAGATCTCGCCGCACTCCTCCACAACCACTTTGGCCACGAACCGAGCGTCGCTTGCCATCCCCTCGTTCAGCAAGCTGTTGAAGGCCGGGCTTTGGCTGGTGGCCTCCCAAACACCCTTCCCATGTGCTGCCTCAAAGGGAGTGGCCGGCAGCTTATCTTGCTTGAGCCAACTACTGAGGTGATACCATGGGTGTAGGAACATTTGGTCCAGCATTGCGAGAGCGAAGGACGAGACGTTCACATCTTTCTGATTGATAAGGAGAGCAGACAAGGTGGTGGGGATGTACAGCTCTTCGTCGTGGTCGTGACTGTTCCATCTCGCTCCCGAGCGAAGAATCCCGAGAACACTAAGAGACGCATGAGGCGGCGCAGGTCGTTGTTCTGGTGGGGGGTATGGATAGTTTGGTTGCTAGTTCAAGGAGGGAGATTGGCTTGCCATGGGCGTGGATGATGTCAGCTATCCCGAGCTCCACGGCACACTTGAGGGACATGGAGTTTATGAAGCTAAATATGTGGTTCCATGCATGGGCTTGGGCTTGCAGGAGCTCCAAAGATTGACATTCTCCATCCGAGGATTCCATCACACTTGCACTCTTTTTCCAGGCCCTGAGTCTGTTATGGATTGCTAATTGCTATTTTGATGCTGCTATAAATAGGTCTTTAGAGGGGCAGCTTCGCAATTTTAGGCGCACTTCTTACACGTGAGATCATTAAAAAACGAAGAATATGGAAACGTGAAAATCACCTATTGGATTATCTATATCATCTTTTAATATTACTGGTGATGCAACCTGTTGTCGGGTACTCCCGTTTTCCACGCGACTGCGATTTTATTTTATTCAAAAGCGTCTAATTGTTACTTGGACCAGGTCCAAATGGACTACGCTAAATCCGACGGTTGAGAACACGCCAAGTTACCCGTTGTGCTTCAGCCGCACATGTGTTTTGCTTGCTCCCTTTCGCTGCTGAGTCAGCGGTTAGGGCCACGGCATCCTCCTACTTGTGTAACACCAATTCCTTGACTTTCGCCAATTTCTTGTGCGGTGTTTTGATTGGGCACCTTAGCATCCACTGTGTTAGTATTTAATGATATTTTTCTGTGCAATGTATTGATTGCGCACCTTAGCATCACTTTGCTGGTGTTTAATTAAATGTAATGATGATATGTTTTAGATTTGGGAATGATTTTGCCCACTCATCACGCAAATGAGAAAGCACTATAGCTCTTCTTCGCAGCATCATGGAACATTGATTTCATTCCATACAGGGCTCCACCTGTCGTGCATGCTATCTGCACGTCAGGTATGTCATGGTGCTCACACGGACTCGTACCTCATCACGTGCTCGTCCATCCAAACAAATATTGGCCGGCAATTAACACGAGTACCGCGTTTGGCCGGCTCTCTCACTTGTCACTGTTCACCTCCGAGCTTCTTTTCTTCATTGTGTTGGAGAGAGAGGATCGTACTACCCTGCAATCCACCGAGGTGCAATAGCACGAGAGATCTTCCAACTGGATCCTTCCGCATCCAAAGTCCCGTTGAAAATTATAAATCCAAGGAGCTCCACTTAAGGTTGAGCATAGTTCAAATTCGATCAGATTGAAAATAATTTATCTGATCGAATTTAATTAATTAAAAATTAATTATTATAGATCATTTATTATATATAAATAATTTAAAATCGAACTAAACGGTTTGTAACGAGTTCAGATGAGTTGTATCGGTTTAGATTTCAATATTGATCCAATATTGATTTTAGATTTAATATTGACTCACTTAATTTATTATTTTTTTATCAATTTAATGTAAAAATGATCGTAACCTTTAGAACGAAGTCTAAATGAAGTATTGAAATATTTAAGTCTAAATAATACCGTCTCCAAATGAAAGTGAGTTTATAAAATTTACTAAATCGGTTGGATTCGATTTTATATAGATTAAAAGTGTAGGAACCGAATCCGACCATTAATAATTAATTTTTATAAATCTCACTCCGATTCTACCCGATTTATATCTTTCAACCAATCGAAACCGATGATTATTGGGTCGGATTGGATGGGTTTCTTTGGATTTCGATTATTTACTCAGCCTTAGCTCCACTGTTTCCCTCTGTTACTGTCTGAAGTCCTGCAAAAATAAGGATAACAATTGAATCTGATCAGATCAAAAAATCATCAATCAAAATTCGATCTAGATGAAGAATTCAGACTTCAATCTAATATGTTTATTAAATAGATTAAATTAGACTAAATGAGTTAAATAGATTAAATAAATTTTAACAAGTTAAACGGATTAAACAGATTGGATTACACGGATCAGAAATAAGTTAAAGAGATTTTTAAACAAGTTAAACAGGACTTAATTGGGTTAAATGAATTATCCAACTCATTCTATCTAAATATTAAACGGATTAAATAGATCAGATATTTAAATCTCAAATCCAACCCAAACATTAAATGATTTAAATAGATTGATTTGTTTATGATCCTAATCTATTTAACCTAAACTTAAATAATTTGATTAAGAGGAGATTCTGATCACGAACCAATCCTTACTCTCCCAATAAGGAACAAATCTCCATTCTAAGTTCGATTTCAATCACAAACCAAATGCTTTAGGAAATATCGTCATTTTGATTTCTATACTAATCTATTCCGATTTCGATTCTGATCATGAACTAAATACCTCTTTTCTTCAGATGTCTAAATATGAAAAAAGAGTGGAAAAGGAATAAGGAGGAAAGGTGGGTTCTCAGTCTCAAAAAAAGATTCCAAACAAAGCATAAGAGAGAAGAAATAAGAGAATGATGTTCTAGAATTGTTTTAGATAAAGAGCCTCTTTATAGACTTTGTTGGGATGATCAAGGAGATTCCATAGTTTCAAAAGAGATCATGTCTCAGAACTAATGTTTCTTTCGAAGAGTCGTGTCTCTTCGAAAAGTCTGTCAATTTTAAAAATAATAAAATTTTTAAATAACTAAATTTAGTTCAATCTCCATCTTGCATTTCTATTCAAGAAGCCTTGATTGAATGTATGGAGACATCTGTTTCAAAAGACAAATATAATCCTATCTAAGAATTTGAGATTCTCGGAGCATGATGGGGACGATGGAGGAAAATGCTACCCTTAAATAAAACCTTGAACGGCTCATATCAGCTCAACTAATCAACTTCCACCAGCAACCTTAGGCCTTGGAAGATTTTGCCGCACTTCTCGACAATCAATTTGGCAACAACGGAGCATCACTTGCCATCCCCACGTTCACCAAGCTGTTGGAGCCTGGGCTTTGGCTGGTAGCCTCTCAGATACCCTTTCCATGTGCTCCGTCAAAGGGAGTGGCCCGCAGCTTATCTTGTTTGAGCCAACCACCGAAGTGATACCATGGGTTGAGGAACATTTGGTCCAGCATTACGAGAACATTTGGTCCCGCACTCTCTATACATGGGCTTGAGATTTCCGGAGGAGAAATATGTGGTAAATGGTGAGCATGGATCTCCTAAGGCGTGCAATGCATTCGTAGATGCCGTCTATCTTGTGATGGACGGCTGTGCTCAAGCATAAGCTATGCTATACGTATTGCATATGCTGTTGGATGGTCGTCCATCATATGACGGACAGTATCAATACACGCATCGCATTTTATAATCTCAGATATGTGCTCTAGAATGGTCCCATCTAATAATTTCTCTTTTAATGGATTGCTAATTGTTAAGTTGCTGCTACTATGACGTCCATTTGCTGCTCTAGCCAGCCCATTGCTACTCCTGGCCCGATTGAATTGTAAAATGGTGGTTGCCATGCATCGTGCGCTCGGGTTCGGGTTATATCTTTCGCGCCAAATTGAGATTGATTCACCATCTTATGCGACGTAAAGCAATATCTGTGCAGCAGGGTGAGTGAGAAGTTCGGATGCTTGGCGATCTAGCCGTCATGTCGCAGTGTTCTGTCTTCTTGTGCACGGAACTCACATGGGTCACACCGAGGCACGGGTTATCACGTTGTGTTGTTTTTTTTTTTTTGGGTAAGAGTTGTGTTGTTCTTTTTGCTTGTACCGGAATGTTCTAACATATGCTATTGCATACAATAAAGCTCTGACTTTCCTTAATTTTTTTTTTTAAAAAAAAGCTTAGATAGGTATAAGCTTTTCCTCTGACATGATACAGCCCCGCGTGATGCACGATATTTTTCGCGTGCGGCACCGGAGACGGCAAGGCTTCTCATGCTAGACCACCCAACTCGCGGATGGAGAAATAGTATTTGGATTACTATTTATGGTTGGCCAACTGACCTGCATTTTTGTCGACCACATGGAGACGAATGTTCAATCATCGTTCAAAAGAGTGGATCAACTTTTGTTGACAACGTTTTGATAGATTTGGCTTGAAAACATTAAAATGGATGATCACTTTTCCTCCATCACCGTGGTTCGATCTATCACTGTCCTCCATAAGGCTCTTCATTCTTGCCCTGTGAGAGCATCACAGCTCAAAACAGGTGACTGAAAGCCACCGCAAAGTTTGGAGCCGCATCTCTTCTTTGATCTTTCCGTGACCTTTGTTTCTTCCTTTGCTGCTCGGCCACTTGAGGGCACCGTTGTGCACGGCTGTCTTCTTCTTTTCTTCTTTTTTTATATATTTTTTTTAAAAAAAAAATGATACTTTTGGGGAGCATCTTGCTCTCTTCTTGATTCCCTCAAATTAAAAAAGAAAAGTCACGGATGGACCGATGACAAAAACAATAAAAAGTGCTATGTTCAAGGACATAATGCAATAGCTCTTGCTGAAGCCTCTATAACATCAACAAACATATTTTCGCGAATCTGGTGGATCTAGCTGTGTCGCTCAATGAATTCTTTAATGTTTCAAGGCATGTCACATTAAATAAAATATATCACACTTGTTAGCAATCATACATGCCAGTCTATTATATTAACGACATCAAAGTGATCATGAGAATAAAATATTATTATTTTAATCCAACATTATAAGCGAGGATGCAAATGGATAATAATAAATAATTATATAAAAGTTGTATAGAAACCTTGTGATTTAGCCAAAGAGACTCTTCTTGATTTGTTTTTTAACTTGTATCCGCTGCATGCTATGCCAACATGAGTTGTCATCCATGACTACATAGCTCTATAAATTTATAATTTACAAATTCGGATGGATTGCCCTTTTATTTTATATAAAAAAGATTGCCTCATAATAAAATAAATATGTAGTAATTTGAGTAGGGTCATGTTGATCAATTAGTTATTTTTATTATAAATATTAAATGACATTTTATAATAATCATTTAAGTAAATATAATAAATTTATTTAGACTATATAAGTTTTTATTAATGTGAAGTGTATAATATTTCAACTTGTCATCTCTAGGGTTCTACGAAAAGCTTGAATTCTCTGGTAGAGAATAGAACAAAGATGTTCGATGTCAGTGGCATTTTTCTTAGTGTAAACTTTTGTAAGTATCACGTGATGAAAGGCACTGAAATTATTTTAACTTATTATTTCATAGTTAGGACATTTTCTCCTATTTCTTTTCATTACACGTAATGAAAGCAAATTAAGATTGTCCAAAAGGATTCCAACTCTTAATGCTTAGCAAACTATCTTTCGAAAGGCAAGTGAAAGAAGTACCTTTTTATTATTTGAGCTTTGAGAAAACCAATCAACTTAACACGACTAACAGATTACAAACTCGATGAAGATTCATACCAACATCATGGTAATTCGACAAAAGCAATCAATAAGAACACCGTAAGACTTCTAATCCATTATATAATGAAAATCTCAGATTAAACTTGAAGGAAGCAGCAAACTGGTCAATTCATGGCCACTAATAGATGATTTCCTTATCCATCCACTAGTCAATGATAAGCCTCAATAATCAATCACAAGTCTTATGCTGGTATGATTTTAAGTTAATAAAATTTGCATCAGTGAAAATTTTTCTCCATTTATCCCTTCATTCCTTACTTTCCGTAGTCTGGACCATTGTATACATGTCAAACAGTAGCTTGTTTTCGTCTAACTCAATTATGCAACATTTCAGTATCTTTATGTAATTCTCCTCACTCTAATTATGCAACACCACAATAAACAATGATCATAAGAGGTCAGACATACTGCAAGATTGAAAGTTATCAAATATATTGGGTTATTTTTGTTTATTTTTTTCTCCTGGATATCAATAGGTACTTCAAATTTGGAAGTTAAAGTAAACAAATAAGAAAAGCATAAAGGGCATGACTTTTTTTTTTGGAGAACAAATGATTTTTTGAGAAAACTAATATCCAGTCTGCAGCAATGAACTAAAAGAAGATATTTTGCTATTTTTAATGAGGATGAGATATAATAAGAGAAATTATATACATGAATTTATTAGCTTAAGAGGAATTGATAAAAATGAAACACCACGTTTTTGAGCATAGCTTGAATGCCATTAATTAGGATTAAATGGCGTGCTTATGCATAGTTTAATATAAATAAATAATTCAATTTTTTAAAATTTTGTAGTTAATTTTACTGCATAAAAGAATATTGGTGACGGGGGGTTCCTTTGTTTGAACTTAATGCATGACTTGCTACGAATTTACAAGTCACGTGTGTAATCGAGCGCCGACTGGGAAGTGGGCCGGAAGTGTCAAGGCGAATGGTTATGTCACTGCGAGGACACATTTTAGCTGCCCAACAACCGAGTCAGTGCAAGTTGGGTTTTTTTTTTATTTTTTTCTTTTTTTTTTTTCTTTGCTACCCACCCAGCATTTAATTTCCGTGTGGAGCAAGCGGGCGGTGGTCTTTTTTTTTTTTTTTGGTAAAGAGCAAGTGGGATGGTTGATCGGCAACCCAAAAAAGGGTTCTGCCAGCTTTCGGTTATTAAGCTTTGCGTCTCTTCTGGCATAAATCAAGAACACTCGTTCCGAGGGCTAACGGGACAAGTCATGGTTCTCTAATTCTTTTAATCCCGATTAGCAGATTGATCGTAAGAATATTGGATTTTTCCAAGGAAACTTAAACTTCTTTGAGGTCCAAATTTCTCGAACACCCAAACTCATGCCGGAAATATGTTTAGATTAGAGAGCTCAGGCCCGCATAAGAACAAATCCAAACGTGATAAATTGAGGGGATATTTTACAATGAGACAAAAATATTTAACTTATAGTAAGAGAAATTTTAAATATGCATTTATTAGCTTAAGAGAAATTGATAAAAAAAGGAATATTACTTTACACATTCTTGAGCATAGCTCGAACGCCATAATGTTAAATGGTGTGCTCATGCATAGTTATACTATAAAAAAAAAAAAAAATTGATTCCTTGAATTTTGGTAGCTTAAGTTTGCAGTAGTTATGTTATTATTACAAGGATCACAGACTCACAATTCGGCTGCCAACATCCAAATCGATGCGTTGATCTGGACAATGGATCAGCATCACATGTCTTGCATATGAGACATGTGATGACCCGGGCCATCCTGTCCGTCACCACCACGGCACCCCCCTCCCACAAGCGACCTCGGAGAAATTTTTTTTTAAAATTTATTTATTAGTATTATTTTTTTTATATATTTTAAAATATTTTTTAACTTATTTTAAAACTATCGTCCTTGCATGTGGCCACCTTAGCCCATCTCCAGACCAACTGGATAGATACGGTGGAAAAATTGAAATCGCCGTTTGGAACGATGATTTCAGAATATTTTTTTTGGGAGGAGGGGGAAAGGGGTGGCGAATGGAGGGGCGACCGGAGACGACGCAGGCAGCCAGGGTGCCGATGTATGGTACCGGAGGTGCGGAGCAGCGGCGGGTGGGAGGGAGAGCGGGGGGTGGGGTGGGTGAGGGCGGCGATGGAGGCTGCTGCAAAGGGCACGGGTGCGGGTTCACCAGAGGGCCAAAGGTCGGTGTAGCGGGTGGCGCGGACAGCCAGGGGGCCGGGGCGGAGTAGCTAGGGGTTTTGGGGGGGATTATGGCATGCGGGAGAAGGAGAAGAAAAAAATAATACT
>KE504887.1:296119-307063 GCA_000441515.1 Elaeis oleifera | reverse complement strand
CATTTTTTTCTTCTCTTCTTGAGGCTTCATGCCAAATATTATTTTTTTTTCATTTTTTGCTTCTCCTTCTGTGGCTTTGCGCCGAGCACCCATATCCCCCCTCGGGTGCTACTCACGGCTCCACTATTCAAAATTTTTTTAAATTTTTTAAAAAAATATTTTTTAAAAAAATAATTTTTAAAATATTTTTTTAAAATTATTTATAATTTATATTTCATCAGACGAACAGTCGAGAGCAGAGCAGCCGGAGGTTGAGGGGGTTGTGGCATACAAGGGGCACTGAGGAGCAGTAGTATATACTTTTAAAATTATAATGCCAACACAGTAATGCAAATAAAGTGACGGAAAGAAGAAATGGGGTTAGGCATAAAATAATAATAGAGCACGACTTCAAATAATAATATTTTATTATTAATCAAATAAATTTAATTAAAATTAGTAATAAAATTTAAATATATATTTTTCAAAATAATTTGAAAAAAGTCAGTAGGTGGGCGACTTATTTTTAAGTTTTTAAATAATTTATTTATTTTTTATCATTTTATTTATATTTATTTTATTTTATTCTGAATTGAGTGATTCCTAGACGAGAAGTTGTTTAATCCATTTGAGATGTGAATGGTTGTGACTTGAAGGGCGCCAATTGTTACTACTCCCTGTGCCAGCCTTCTTTATTCCTTTCACATGCTCATTGTGAGCTTTTAAATTTATATACACGGTGTACATAGTAACGTACGCTAATCTACAGATTAGCATTGACTTGGAGCTTACTAGACAATATACATTGAACATGCTTAAGCCTATCTTCTATTTTTTTTGAGACATAGTCGATCCAGACTAGGATTGAATCGACCCATACATGACTTAGTCAATCCAATCTCAGTCTGAGTTGATCCAAATTTCTGAATCTGCTATTTCTCCGCAGATTCAGCTCTGGCTCTGATTCCTTCCTCCCCCTTATATTCTCAGATATCTGGAGTCCCAACCAAGCTCCTCGAAATCCTCATCATCTAAACCTCGATCCCGTAGAGCTATGCACCACCTCCACCCTAGAACCACTCCTGTCCTAGCCTATAACTGCATCCGTCATAGTGAATCTGGAGCCTATCGAATCGGTTCCACCTTTGATCACCTCCAAAGCTATGGGGCACCACAGAATCCCTACATAAATTTATAATCATTATAATATATAATAATATAAATATTTATATAAATATTTAATTTAATTTAATAATAATTTATAAATTAAATATTATTTAATTAATTATATAAATAACTAATTAATTAATAATTTAATTTAAATAGTTAATTAAAATAATAAATAAAAATAAAAAAATAAAGATAATTTAATTATTTAATTATAATTATCAAAATTATATGTTAATTAAAATAATTTATAATTAAATTTAATAATATATGATCAATAATATATAGATAAATATATATATAAATAATATAAATAAAAAAGTGAAGAAATATTAGTTCTGTCAAAAAAATTAATGAGATATAATTTTGTCAATACAAAAATTCAGCCATCAATGCCTATCCATCTTTCTTTGCATCCTCAAATTTGCGAAGATACAAATTAGCGATCCAGGATCGATGGATAATCCCTCATTTTCCATCCATTTTTTTGTAATTTTTAAATCAAATAACGAATAAAAATCATTCATTTTTTTAACTTCATCCATTCATCGTCTCATGATCCTAACCAAATATAGAATTATGGTTATGTGGCTTTCTCCTGCACATGTCGTGATTTTTTTTGGTACAAACGAGCGGTCACACTGATGCGAGAGCAGCTTAAAAAGTTCGGATGCACAAAATCCTATAAAGTCTGCGAGCAGTCATCACTCAATCTCCATAGTCAATCGTCAGAGTGCTCAGCAACAAAAGCCGTCACCCAATCTCCTACAATGTTCGCTTCCCGATAGATATATCGGACTCGCACTGCAGCAGCTTGAAGAAAAGAGATCCAAATATTTCAGACAAGCGGATGACCCTCAGACTATTTGGCTTCTTCCTGAATCCAAGAAATAACAATAGTAGAGTCACCCAACAGAAAAATCCTCTCTATGTGAAGCTGCTGCCTAGCAAAGATGACACCTACCCGAGTGGCATGAAGCTCCGCCGTCGAAACTGAAGCCTCAAAAAGGTGACATCCATTAGCCACCAAAAGTCTCTCGTCCGGGCCACAGATGACAAAGCCCGCTTCGTCCCTCCGATCCCTGACACTACCATGAAAGTTAACTTTAACAAACCTGAGGCGTGGGGGCTCCCAAAAATAGATAGAACCTTACGGATCGTTGCCGAGGCAGTCAGGGAGCTCCAGAGATCGGGGATGTCAATGGACAACATGGCAATGTCAAACTGGCAATACTCCTGTGCTAAGCAGACTGCTCTCTCCAGTACCCAACAAGCAGAAATCACCTTATCGTCGAAGATAAAGTTGTTCCTAGACAAATAAATCTTGTAAGCAATATAAGCTATCCGCCCACCAACCATAGTCATCCTGTTAAGTACACTCTGATGGATCAACCAAGGAAAGATACCAGCCATGGATCAATGCACATCTCCCACGGATAACTGTCCACCTGTCTCCAAATGATCCTCATCCTCGGGCACCATAGGATCGCATGCTTCGCAGACTCATCCTCCAAGCCATAGATCGGACATACGATCGGAACCTCCATGCCCCTCTCCGTGAGAAGTGTCCGAATAGGAAGGCGGTTCCAGGCAAATTTTCAAAGAAAATCTAAACTCGAGGATGAGCAGCAACTCTCCAAATCTAGGCGGCCTCAATCCATCTAGAAGGCATCGATCTGTGCAAATGGAAGAAGTCCCGCAAGAGAACCCTCAAGCAACAGGAGCATCCCCAGACCCTCGCATCCTGAGTAGGGTGCACAGGAATTGGGATGGCAAAGATCCGCTCTACAAGTGGCTTCCCAAAGCCAGGTGATCTCTAGTTGGAAGTATCAATAGTGATGAGGTTAGACACCTGCATGTGATCCTCCATCTCGTTGCTAATAAGTGTCGGCCAGTAAGATAAAGAATACTCAAAACTCAGACATCCTGGATCACCTCCATCGAACGACCATCACCAACCAAGCACGTGATCTAATTTATGACATCAGGCCTTCGAGCACAAATCTTCCTCCAGATGAAAGAGCAGCCTCGGGCAGCCTAGATAGTACTCCCATGACTCTATGCACCGTAGCGAGCTCTCATCACCATGATCCACAAGCAGTCCGATTGGATCAGAAATTTGACCGCATGCCTGGCAATCAAAGCCTACCTCTTCATCAATAAGGAATGGATCCCCAGGCCACCATCCGGCATAAGCTGACACGCCACTTACTAGGAGAGCAAATGGATCCAATGACGATCACGGCCAGAGCATCACAGGAAGTTACGAAACTACTGCTATATCCCTCTAATACAAGCGACAGGGACAACTGTATGGGACAGGAGATAAACCAAATAGAGCTTAACACTGATCTCACCAGAGTGGTCCTATCCATGAAAGAGAGGGCATTGACCTATCATCCCTGAAGATGCTCCTGAATCCATTACTCTAAAGGTCTGCACTCAGCCCGCCGTAAACGACATCCTGTGATTGGAACCCCAAGATAGGTCAGCATCCTTGACTACTCCCGAATCCCTAGGATCTGCCTGATCGTCGATCTATCCTAGGCCTTCATCCTTAGGCTGAAGATGATAGCAGACTTCTAAATATTAACCCACTACCCCAACATCCGATAGTAAGCCCTGACAATGGAGGCAAAACATTCAACTTTTCTGATGGAGGCATACCCAATGAGGAGGCAGTCATCTGTAAAAAGAAGGTGTGATAGCAGGTGGACACCAGGGGCAAGCCAGTACGACTCCAGGGCCTGATCTTGAACTGTAGCTCTCAACATCCTGGATAAGGCATCAGCACATAAAATGAATAAGTAGGAAGAGAGAGGACAACCTTGGCATAGGTCCACAAAAGAATAAAGAACTCCGTCGGGTGCCATTGACGAGGATGGTGAAGCTGGGGCGCTCGATGCAATCCATGATCCAATAAATCCATCCCCTCCATAAAATTGAGCTCCTAAAGCATCCGTCGGAGGAAAGTCCAACTCATCCGATCATACATCCGCTCCATATCCAGCTTGATGGCCATGAGACTACAACGACATGGAGCTCTCTGGAGGTCATGCATGAACTCCTAGACAAGCAAAATATTGTCGGTGATGGACCAACCCCCAACAAAAGTATCCTACTCCAGACTAATCAAATGAGCATCAATGGCTTCAGCCGTCCAACCAGAACCCTCACACACACCTTGTAAAGGGTTGCACAGAGGCTGATGGGTCTGAAGTACTCAGAAATCGAAGCATGCGGCCCTTCGGAATGAGAGTAATAAGGATTCGCTTCTATGCCATCGAAACACCTCTAGATTCAAAGGCCAGCTACATCGCCTCCACCACCTCCTCCAGGATGATCGTCCAGTACCGACGGAAGAAGAGAGGAGGAAAGCCATCAGGTCCTGGGGCTTTATCCTCTCCAAGAGACCAAAGGGCCCACCCATCTCTTCAAAAGATACTGATCTAGTCAAAATCTCATTCTCTTGTGTGGAGATGCAGACTATCGACTGAGCACTCGGAATGGGACAGTCCTCACCCAGTGACCTCATCCACCGATCTCTAAAAAAATGAAGGATCTCCACACGAATCCCTCTACTATCATCCATAACACTACCATCACTCCTTCGCAGCTGCCTGATGTGGTTGGTGGATCTTCGAATCATGGTAGACTAATAGAAGAACCTGATGTTCCAATCTCCCTCCCAAATCCATTGCACCCTGGACTTCTGCCTCCATAAGATCTCCTGCTGTCTCAGAAGAGAGTGGTGCTCAGCAAGCTTACTGCGCAACTCTCCCAACTCAGGCTCAAATAATCCACCACCCGATCCTCGCTCAACTGCAGCTCCTCAATATTAGCCTCGACCCACTCAATCCATCAGAATATGTCACCCACATCCCAACGGTTCCACCTAAGAAGTCTGCGTCTGGCCAACTCTAGCCTATAAGTCACTCTATACCTCGCATCCCACAAATTGACATCCTCCACATCTCTCGAACCAAATCCCAAGATCTCAGATAACAAATCCGGAACTTCTCAAATCGAAAGGGGCCCTAGGTCGATCCAGGCCATCCATCGAGATAAGAATGGGGCAGTGATCCAAGACAATCCTCGATAGGTGCTGAACAGAGTACCCCGAATAGCGCTGGATCCAATCAGCTGAAGCCATTGCTCGATCAATCATCTCCGATATCCGAGCAAACCCATGTCAGTTGTTACACTAGGTGAACCCTGGGCCTGTAAATCCAAGATCGATCAACCAAATTGAAGCGAAAACTCCAATACGACCTTCTCCATACCTGATCATAAACGTCTCGTGTGGAACCTGGATATTACTCCAGCAATCGACAAAGAAGAGAGAAGGATGCTAGAGTTTGGCATTAGAACCAGAGAGGAAGAGAAAGTTAGGGAGAAAAGATCCTTTTCTTTTCACTCAAAGACGTTATAAAACCCTAATACAACCTATGTATATTTATACGCAGCCATTAGACCTAATCAAAAAAAATTTTGGCTAAATTTAATACATGAAACACTTATCAAACCATGTCTAATCCATGTCTCATATGCTTTCATCCTTTGGACTTAATCCCAGCTCAAGCCCTTGAGTTAGCCCCCTCAAGATTTTCCAAACAAGACTTTAAGATCCTTAGGATCAAACCAATCTAAGCCGAAATCAGAATCCATGCATCATTGATAAGTGTGTAAATTTGCTTATAGAAGCATTAATTTGTAGTTCAAATTATCTTATTTTTTAAATTGATGCTTCTTCATATATTTATAGAAAGAGGTACACCAATATGAAGAGCCCAATCCGTTGACTTAAAAGATCAAACGGAATAAAAATAAATTAAATAAATTTAAATTAAATTAAAATCTATCGAATCAATCCCTTAACTACCATGGATCACTTGGTCTCCATGTGGATCATAAGGGAAGAATTTTGTTTGGGCGCTTCACGTGAAGGAGGGAACCAGCATGTTATGCATCGAGCCCATGTACATTCAAAGCAATTAAAGAGGAAGGGAGCTGGTGCGTGTGAGCTGGGTTTTGGAGAGCTGTCACGTGGGTCCAAGCGGCTTTGTTTTGGAGCGGTTCAAAGGGAAGCAAGCAGAGGGCACGAGAGCTCACAGCGAAAACAATTCACGTGGCTCCAAAATTTAAACGCGGTGGGTGCAAGTGGAAAGAGACTGTCGGTTCATGAATCATGGTGGCTTACAGGAAGCCTGGTGTGGTGCGGGCTCGGGAGACATGATACATGCGAACTGGCATGCACACAGAGAAATATCAGTGCGGCGGAAGAAGGAAACGGATGCAGAGCAAACGCGAAAAAATCAGTTAATTTAAAAATTAATTTTTAGAGAAGATGTCGGATTGCACAGTAACTCTCCCTCTTGCCTTATCTTTTTACCTTTCATCTCATCCATCCAAATCTCCTTATCATTTAATCTCAACCATCTATTATGCATCCTTTTATTAGTCCTACATCGGCAAAACAATAAATCCTCTTCCCTCCTATATCTGTAATAAAGATCAATACCTCCACTCTAAGACATCTCTTTCCACACCATAATTTGTAGGGAGCCTATATGACAGGCAACATATCCACCTTTTAAATCTTTTTAGCCATCTTATTCTCACTTTCTTCTATCCTTCCAATACACGAGAAGAAGAGTCAATCAGCAGGAGGTTGGCCCCAAGCCAAAAGAAGAAGAAAAGTCAGGTTCTGTAAGAGAGTTTATGTTATTTATTTTCTGTTCCAACTTCAAGCTTCATTAATGGCTTAGGAGTTAAAATTTTGTATCAAAATTTTTATTCAGCAATTAATTAGTTTTTTTATTCAATTTAATTTCTGTAATTTATTTCTGCAATAGAGCAATTTAAATTTTATATCTTTTAATTCTGTAATTTTAATTTTATAAATTAAATTTTAGCAAGTAGCATAAGATTTTATTTATTTTTTAGATTTCAAACCAAACTATGTCTGGCTAAGCAATTCTTTTAGGATTTATGATGAAACTAGATCATGAATAGAAGCCTTCTCCTTTGAATTTTTCTTTCCGAGCTTTTAATTTTTAGAGTCCTTCTCCTTCATCTCTCTTGTCAAGAGACTTGATGGGCTATCATTGGGACAGAATCTCTTCATAGTCCATACTTGATTCAATGCAAGAGAGGATGATTGGTAGATGGCTCACAAATCTCTAAATCATTTCTTCTCCTTTCTTGTGGAAACTTTGATGGCTTATAGTTGAATCAGAATCCCTTCATAGCCTATTCTTAGGTAACACAAGAGAAAAAGAAGAAAAAAAAGTCTCTTAATTAGGATGAAAGTGAATTGTTTGATGGATCATAGTTGAGTTAAATCTCTTCATGATCTATACTTGTTCATATTTTACACCTTAATCAAGGAACATTATAAGAGAAACCATAAGAAGGCTTTCTAATTCATTGGTCTGATGGATTCAAAAACTCTAGATCATTTAGATTATTTATCTTTATAATTAATTAATTTATTACTTTGATAGTTAGTAATCCAACGAACAATCTCTTCTTTTTTCTTTAAAGTTCATCAGAGCAAGTATTTGAATATACTTTAAAATTTAATTTCTCGTAGGATCAATCCGTACTTGTCGGACGTGCTATATTGCACACCGTGCGCTTGCGGTAAATTTAAGACATAAAGTTTTTGACACCATTGCCGAAGAGTTGGCATCTTTAAATTATATTTTAAATTCTTGTTCTTCGTGCTTTTAGTTTAGTTGTAGTCTTTTATTATCTGTCTCCTTTATCTCACTTTACATTAACTTGGTGAGTGCTAAAAGTCAGATACGTATTCTAACTTTTTTTTACATATTTACTAGATTTATTTGCTATTAATTTTTTTATAAAACTTGGTTCTTTTATTGCTTTGTTGCATTGCATATCCATAAAATATTTTAAGGGCAAAATTCGTTAACAATATAAGGTGGAGATTTGATCATCCTTCCTTAGTCTACAAATCACTCCCTTGCATTTATATAATCTAACCCTTCAATAAAATTGATTAGATGCTAGCCCTAGAGACATCCGAGCTCATTAGAACAAGAAACCCAAAATTGGACCAGATTTAAGTTGGTTAGTCTGTTGGTGTCTGGGAAAGTGATTCAGGAATCATGTTTCGAAGAAAGATGGTTCTCTAATTAGGTCCGTTGTGAAAGCATGGAGAGCCTCCCATCCATCTTACACTTATTTGGTTAATTCGGTTAGCTAAGTTCAAACTTGGAATGCTTGAAGGCAACTTTGGTGGTTAGAAGCTATCTAAAATTAGGGTAACCCTAGGTAGAGTCATAAATTGTTTGATAACTTGCTTATTTTTTAAAAAAAATTATACCTAACTAAAACACTCTCATCTATCGTCTATAGGTCTAAAACTCCTTAGGAATCCCATTTCTAGAACTCTTTTTCTTCTTCGCTCTTTCTCCCACATATATAAAAATAAAAAATTAAATTTAAAAAAAAATTCTACTAGAATAAAATGATGATTGACAGACACAATCTAAAGCCTACAAGCCTATAAGGTCACTAAGAAAAAATAGATTCTATTAGACAATCTAAAATCCTACAGGACCTATGTTATCCGATTAGCTCTATCCAACCGTCGAGAATTAGATCCTTAGCTAATAATTTTATAATTGACCCTCAAATGATTGGCATGCATCCTGCATTCACTAGAATTGAAGATGCATATATTTATACAAAGGAGTTTGAAGTCACTAGAATTGTAACTTTGATCAGTAGAATTGAAGCCTTAGAATTCGAAGACATATCCAATTTAACCATGTGCTAGCACCCATGCGCACTGGATGCGATGCACCAGATTATATTGTGGAAAAGTGTCCTTACTTAGTGAATCCAACCTAAAATAGGTTTACACAGAAAGTACATTCAATAAAGGATATATGAATAAACCTTACGCACTAACCTATAACTCAAGGTGGAAAAATCATCCCAATTTTACATGGTCACAAGATGCAACATTAAGAGCCCATATTTTGATCAGCCCTACCTAAGGTCCAATGAAGCACTGAACAATCAACTAGATTTAGATCCTGAGGAAGGAGTCAACATATTAGAAAAAAGTTTAGAAGTCTTAACACAATCAACCTTAGACATTTAAAATACTCTCAATAATTTCATACAAACTACTGACCAGTTATTAAATAATTGGGCCAAGCAGCTACAGAGGTTAGTGAACTAGAAGGAGATAGATTATCAAGCCAACTCGAGGTTAACCCTAGAGCCCAAAATGGTCTAGAACTTAAAGACCAGTTCAATCAGTTGAGAATATTCAGGTCTGAAGAACTGGAGGAGATATCTAAAGCTGATAATAATAATGAGATATCCAAAATTAGTGACCATTACACTCAGCCAAGATCAGAATTATTAGTTGAACCCCTCATGACATTGGTTGAACCTTTGTCTAAAAAGGAAGAGGCAATAATAGGAGATCCAGAAACACTCCTTCAGCACATCGAGTACATAGATCTAGGTCTCTTAGAATCCCGACCAGTACTTAAGTTATACCTAGATCTAATTATAGAGAAAGAGTTGTTAGCTATCAAGGGAATGAGTCATATAATGGTCCCACGTAGGAATACTTTAAGAAAGAGCCCAATCATGTAGGAAATTACAGACCCATATTAAAATTCGGACAGAAATAAGATAAGTACTATTTAACGTCTGACTGAAGATATTAGACTTAGCACTTCTAGGAGGCAATCCAATTTTTTAACTAATATCTTTTCTATTGAATAAACAGAGATACCCATCTTCAGATTTCGGACTTTCAAGCCAACATCACACCAAATCACCTTCAAAATAGAACACATATTCACCGGGTGACATCTTTCTTTTCTCTTTTGTATTATTTTTTTTCTCCTTCATTAGAGATAATGATATTTAAGTTGGGGGGAGAAAAAATCTTCTAAAAATATTTTTGAAAATTTTTTGAAAAAATACCCCATAAAAATCTTTGAAATTAAAAAAAATAAATGAAAACTTTGAATAAACTGTGCGTCAAGAAATAGAATCTTGAGTGAAATAGACTAGAAAAAGAATAATAAGAGTTAGAAAGAATTTGCTAATGACTGTAGTGAGTTAAAAAATAGATTAGTTGGACAGATTTTTAGTAACTTACTTAGATCACCTAAAGACTATTAGCACTTCTAATTACACATGCACACTGATAAGGCAAAATAGGTGCAGATTGTGAAGCCAACTAAGGATTCAATTATCACTTAAAATTGGTGATTGAAAAATACTTCAATCAAAATTTAAATTTGAGAAAAGAGCTACCTGCTTAAAAAAAAGTGTAAAACACAGAGCATATGTAGATTGTCCTAAGCTTAGTAACCGAATCTCTGCACCTAAGTCAAGTATGGAGGTTCGCGTCAAACGGTGAAGGAAAGGCCAGGATGCTCAGGACTAAAAATAAAAAAATAAAGAGAGAGAAAAAGAAGGCAGTGTGAAAGCTACCTTTAGTTCATGAACTTTATTAAGGGTGTGTATAGAAAATTAACTAAAGCAAGGTGATAAGAGAAGATACATTTGTCCTTTACAAGCCAGCACTCAAATGCTAAGTTAATCATTACAAACACAAGTACTGTAGATCTTTAGATGTATTTAAAAAAATTCTGATTGTACTAACTACAAAATTTACTTCTAAAACTCAATATTTAGTTAGTAATACTTGCTAAACCCTTTGACTTTCAATCCTCGGTCTACTTTTGTAAAGGATGATCTTAATGAAATATTTTAAATATATATATATATATATAT
>KE504887.1:268535-296099 GCA_000441515.1 Elaeis oleifera | reverse complement strand
TTGTATTGCTAAGAGACTAGCAATAAATAAGTTGGAGGTGTGATAAGTGTGAAAATTTGTCCATAGAAGTATTAATTTATGAATCAAATTATTTTTATTCTTTTAAAATTGATATTTTTTTATATATTTTATGAAAAAGAGATACACCAATATAAAGAGTCCAACCCATAAGCTTAAATGAATCATACGAAATAAAAAATAAGTTTAAAATAAATTTAAAATTAAATTAAAAATCTGTTGGATCAATTCATTAACTATCATGGACCATTTGGTCTTCATGTGGATGATAAGGGAAGAATTTTGTTTTGGACGCTTCACGTGGAGAATTTTTGTATGGAGCCCATGTGCATTCAAAGCAATTAAAGAGGAAGGGGGCTGGTGCATGTGAGCTGGATTTTGGAGAGCTATCACGTGGGTCCAAGCGGTTTTGTTTTGGAGCGGTTACGACGGAAGCAAGCAGAACCGTGGAAACAATTCACATGGCTCCAAAATTTAAACGCGATGGGTCCAAGCGGAAAGAGATCATCGGTTCATAAATCATGGTGACTTGTAGGAATGCTGGTGTGGTGCGGGCTCCGGAGACGCGCTACATGCGAACCTGCATGCACGCAGAGAAATATCAGCGCTGTAGGAGAAGGAAACAGATACAGAGAAAATACAAAAAAATCAATTAATTTTAAAAATTAATTTTTAGAGAAGAAGTTGGATTGCACAGCAACTCTCTCCCTTGCCTTATCTTTGTTACCCTTCATCTTATCCATCCAAGTCTCCTTATCATTTAATCTCAACTATCTATTATGCATCCTTTTGTTAGTCCAACATCGGCAAAACAATAAATCCTCATCCCTTCTACATCTATATATAAATAAAGGCCAATACCTTTATTCTAAAACATCTCTCTCTTCCTCTTCACACCATAATTCTTATAGGAGGCCTGTGTGACAGACAGGCATACCCATCTTTAAATTTTTAAACCACTTTGTTCCCATTTTCTTCCACTTTCTTCCACCCTCCCAATATACACGAGAAGGAGAGTCAGCTAGAGAGAAATTGGCCCCAAGCTAAGGAGAGGGAGGAAGCCAGGTTCTGTAAGAGAGTTTATTTATTTTTATTTCAACTCCAAGTCTCATTAATGGCTTAGGAGTTAAAATTTTGTATCAAATTTCTATTCAGTAATAATTAGTTTTTTTATTCTATTTAATTTTATAATTTAATTTCTGTAATAGAGTAGTTTAAATTTTTATATCTTTTAATTCTATAATTTTAATTTTTATAATTAAATTCTAGCAAGTAGCATAAGATTTATTTATTTCATTTCAGACTTCAAATCAAACTATGTCTGGCTAAGCAATCCCTTTGAGATTTACAATGAAGCTAGACCATGAATAGAAGCCTTCTTCTTTGAATTTCTCTTTTCGAGCTTTTAATTTTTAGAGTCTTTCTTCCTTCATCTCTCTTGCCAAGAAATTTGATGGGCTACCATTAGATCAGAATTCTTTCATAGTCCATGCTTGATTTAATGCAAGAGAGAATGATTGATAGATTGCTCACAAATCTCTAAATCCTTTCTTCTCCTTTCTTGTGAAAATTTTGATGGATTATAGTTGGATCAGAATCTCTTCATAGTCCATACTTGGATAACACAAGAGAAAAAGGAGAAAAAAAATCTCTTAATTAGGATAAAAGAGAAATACTTAATGGATTATAGTTGAGTTAAATCTCTTCATGATTCATGCTTGTTCATGTTTTACACATTAATCAAGAGACATTATAAGAGAAATTATAAGAAGGCTCTCTAATCCATTAGTTTAGTAGATTCAAAAGTCTTAGATCTTTTAGATTATTTATCTTTATAATTAATTAATTTACTATTTTGATAGTTAGTAGTCCAACAAACAATCTCTCCTCTTTTTTTAAAAGTTCACCTGAGCAAATATTTGAACACACTTTAAAACTCAATTCCTTATGAGATCGATCCATACACGTCAGACGTGCTACATTGCATACCATGTATTTACGATAAATTTAAGACACATCAACCATTTGTTTCCAGCTCGAGTCGGCTCGACTGTGTGCCACAGCGTGTGCCAGTGAAACCCGCTCTCTGTTCCATATCCGAGCTAATTTTTTCAGGATCCTAAGCTGACACGACCCAATCCGAGTAGACTCGACCTAGATCCGAGTCGGCTCATCTACTGTAGAAGCAGACCTTCTTCTTAGGACTTCTCTCGTCCTAGCCCTAGGATCCGTACTCGATCCTAACCTCTCGGAGCCATCGCTGTGACTCCTCTCATGGCCTCCTAAGGCTTGGAAGCACCACACATTCATAACAATATCCACCTTGGTGCCCCAAGCCTTGGCAAACCCCACATGACCAGTCTTCATAATCTTTGTCTCTTGGTACCCTCTAGTATCCTGTTGTCCTCCAATACTCCTTGCTCACGCATCCGATGCATTCGCATCCACTACCGCCATAGTAGATCTCCTGTGGACCATGCCCTGTGCATTGTTCCTGCACCCTGCATGCCTTCGCCACCAAGGAAGTCGAAGCCTGCATCCTTTAAGGTATCCTCCTCGGTTCCGATACTCCACAGCCTCCACCTGGATCCCAGAATCTGGCAACTGCCTATAGTCCAGTTGTGCCTCTATCCCACAGCTGCCTATATCCGACTGTGCCTCCTACCATGGCTCCGCAACTATCTGTCTCCCCAGCTGCCCGTGTGTCGTGGTCCATGACCGCCTATCTCCACGGTCGTGTCTACACTGCAACTCCATAGCCGCCTCTCTCCAATCGTGCCTGTTTGTAGCCCCATGCCACCGCCTGTATCTCGGTGGTATTTGTCCTGCGATCCACAACTATCCATCTCCCAGCTGCCTCTATGCTGCTATATGTAGCAGCCTATATCTCGAGACTCCTGACTGCATTCATGCTGCGACTCCATAACCGCTTGTCTCTGATTGTGTCTCTGTCATGTCCCGCAGCTGCCTATGTCCCAACTGCGCCTCGACCTCCATCGCTGCTCCTTTGGACCCTCCGCACTCTACGGACCTCTCCGAAGCCATCTCGAATCCTCCGCACCCCATGGGCTCCTCCAAAACTACCAAGAGATCATCCGTCCCTTCACTTTCAGCGACTGTCCCGATTAAGTCCCTCTCTTCTCCTCTTTCTTCCAAACGAACAATCCTTCTTGAAATGTCCAATCTTGTGGCACCTGTAATACTTCAAATCTTCTTCGATCTGTCCTTGAATTTCTCTCTCTTTCAGGCCTTTCTCGCCTCTCATGAACAGCGAACGCCTCCAAAGTAGATTCTCCCTTGCAAATCTTCTCCCATTGCACGTTCGACCTCAGGGCACCCACAACCTCCTCATACTCTAAGGACTCCTTGCCGTGTACCAAAGTTATGATCAGACCATCATACACTGATGGAAGTGAGCACGGCAGCAACAATGCCCGATCTTCTTTCTCGATTTTTATCCATATTCAATAAATCAGAACATATCTGATTGAACCTCTGGATGTTTTACCAATCAGATCACCTCCTTCGGACATCTGCAAGCTGTATAATTGCTTTTTCAACCAGAGTTTATTTGTCATATTTTTTCTATGTACACCTTCTCTAGCTTCTCCCAAAGATCTCTCATCGTGGTCTCCATGCTGACCTTCGATAACACCTGATCCACCTAGCACATCTTGATCGTGCTGAAGGCTATTCCTCCAACTACTTTTGATCCTCAGTAGAGATCTTTTTCAATCTTTCTCATACCAAGACCTTATAGATCCGCTGCTGCACCAACAATTCTTCACTCACTGCTATCACAATGTGAAGTTTTTCTTGCCATCAAACTTTTCAAACTCCATCTTAAACCCGCTTGAAGCCATCACACCCTTCAAGCAACTAACTAGCCCTAAATCCTTCTACAATACCATACCTCACAGCCTGAAAATCGGATCAGATCTGAAACAGATCTCCTCCACCTTCGTCCAATCCTTCCTTGTGTCTAAATCCCTCCACCTAACTGGGAGATCACCACAATCAAAGATCTAACAGGAAGAAATTAGGGAAACCTGGGCATTGCAGAAATCCAGACTAAAAATTGATTTCGACGTCTTCTTCTTTCCTCCACGTAATCGGACTCTGATATCAATTTAAAGCAAAAACTCTGGTACGATCTCCTCCATATCTGATCATAAATATCTCGCATGGAACCTGGATGTTACTCCAGCAATCGATAAAGAAGAGAGAAGGATGCTAGGATTTAGCATTGGAACCAAAGAGGGAGAGAGAGTTAAGGAGAAAAGATCTTTTTTCTTTTCACTCAATCACATTATGAAACCCTAATATCATCTATGTATATTTATACACAGCCATTAGGCCTAATTAAAAACTCTCTTTGGCTAAACTCAATATATGAAAGCACTCACCGAACCAAGTCTAATCTATATCTCACATACTCTCGTCCCTTGGACTTAATCCCAACCCAAGCCCTTGAGTTAACCCCCTGAAGACCTCCCAAACAAGGCCTCAAAACCCCTAGGATCAAAACCAATCCTAGTCGAAACTAGAATCCATGCATCGTTCTGTTTTCAGATCGAGTCCGCTCGGTCAGATCTCAAGTCGGCTCGACTGTGTGCCACAGCACGTGCCAGTGAAACCCACTTTTTGTTCCATATCAGAGCCGGCTCTCTCAGGATCCCGAGCCAGCTCGACCCAGTCCGTGTTAACTCGACCCAGATCCGAGTCGGCTCCTCTACTGCAGAACAACCTTCTTCCTAGGACTTCTCACGTCCTAGCCCTAGGATCCGTATCCGATCCTAGCCTCTCAAAGTTGTTGCCGTGACTCCTCTCATGGCCTCCCAAGGTTTGGAAGCACCATACATTCACAACACCAGTATTGCCGATGAACTCTCTAAACTCCTTAGACTCCACACTATCCCTCTCTTGCCTGCCGTCGCACTTCTTGTGGAAGCTAATAATGTAATTGAAGTCGCCAGCTATCAGAGAAGGCACTCCCTGTATCAGGAGTCTAAAAATCTTCACCCAGATCACCCTTCGATCCCTATGCTCGGTGCTCGCATAGACACCATAGAGGAGCCAGAGCTGTCCGGACAGATCCGTAATGACAAGGACCACCTGCTGCTCACATCTATGAAAAGTATCTACCTGGATCAAGCCTCAAGCCACATCACCAAGATGCCTTCCGACAATCTTCGAGACTCCAGAGCATAAAATTTCAAGTGATAGGGATCCTCCATCTAGCTCGAGCTAGCCCAGTCCCGAAGAGGCGAGTCTCGCTTAGCATATAAATATCAGGACTATACTACTGGATCAACCGATCAAAGATCGATCGAAAGGAGGGCTTTTCCACCCTCCGATAATTCCAGAGCAGTATCCTCATGGGGAAGACTCACCAGGAAGGGGTCCCACTCTCGTACCCCCTCATCAAGCGAGTCCACCATAACCACTACATCTGAAGACTCCATCTCAGTGGCCGTCCTCTTAACACAGATAGCCTGCCTGAGCCTAGCCACTGCAGCCTCATGAGTGAGGTCCTAGTCGACGTCTGATGCTTGCTTGTGCTCCAGGCCCTCAGTCACCATCCCCTCGAGAGGGGCATCTGCCATCACAAGGTCGGCCTCCACTTCGACGCTCCTGCCTCCACTGGGCCACCAGGCTCCCGACTCACCCCCCTATGCTCTAGTGGGCCCACCTCCACCTCCATGGTGTCCCTTGCTGCGAACATGAAAAGTCCAGGGCCCTGGGGACCCACTAACTCCTCCAAGTCTGCAAGTGACTAGGCCACAGCCTTCCCTTTTCCCTTATTTTCTTTGTTCCTTCTTTTTTGGGCCCCTCCAGATCCAGCTCATAGTTAGTGGGCCCATTGAACTTGACTTGTCCGACTGGGCAATCTCCGTCATGCAACCTTCACTAGCTGGTGCCAACCATCATCGATAGCCACCGCCTTCATCTGGTCCGAGCGAGTCTCTGCATTGCGAGCCACCTCCATTGCCTGATCCGAACGAGTCTCCACCCATCCTGGCTCAGATTGACTCGCCAGTTGATGCGGGCCTAGTCGACCCAATCGTCATCCTTCTCCCATCCGCCCCATCCCTTGGTCTTAGCTCCCACCGACAGACAGCCAGTAATCAAGGTCCAAAATTGGGGCCCACCACCCTCTAGTCATCGTTCACCTCCTCCGACTGGAACAAGTTGTCCGGAGCTAGCGTCACCTCTGTAGCACCATCCCCCGTTCGATAGCTCTTCGCTGATAGGTGGAAGGGGTCATAATGGAGACAAACTTTGTCAAGACTCTCGTAGACAAACTACTACCAGAAAGGGCTGGCCGATCCTATCTTCAGAACCCCAGCCACAACGGGCAGCCGAGGTCGATTTTGATGTATGCACGAGCGAACCCTAGCCACTACAGATTTGTCGTGTACTCATAGAGGAACACCAACTCGCCAGCGAGCCTTAACACCTCCCAAATGGCATCCACATCCCAGAATTCCATCGAAAGTCGAGAGAGGGGCACCCACAGCAAAGCCATCAAAATCACCCTTCCATCGAAATAAGCTCGACCTCCATGGCTCGAGGGCAAGAGCCTACTTTGCCACTGTCCATGGTTGCCAGAGCATCTAGACTCCCCCCGCTGCCTCCCCAAACAGGAGGAGAAGCAACCCCCTTTCCAGTCCGTACGTCGTGATATCACCTTTGATTGTTCTCCCTAGTCGGAACTCTCTAGCCACCAGCTACGATGACACCCACCGCTAAGGCTCCTGCCAACCACTGCAGTCACCTCCCAACACATCGAATGCTCTCGAAGGGCTACCTCCGAGACTTTTACGACCTTCGAGAACCATCGGATAAGCTCTTTTATTGAAAATATATCCTAAAGTCAATCATCTACTTGTAAATGATTGTGCTATTTGTAAATTATATATGAATTATTAATTAATAAAATTATTTGATATTTCATCATAAATTTTGCATCTTTTTATTGAACTTCTATATTATGATGAAGTCCTTAGAACTACTTCCAAATGATAAAGGAGGATTTATCATGTAGTTTTTAAACTTGTTCGTGACCAAACGATACGTTATTACTAGAACAATAGCGTTTATCGAGTATAGATCATTGTGTGACATATAGGTTAGTTTTTCTCTTAACCAAAAAGTATGAAGATACTGATATGGCATGTAGGTGAAATGTAGGAGTATATTTCACTGAACGTGATCAATTTTGGAGCACTCTGCTGTCAAAAATATTTCATAAAGAATATGGGTATAGGTGTCCCTCCGATCTGAGATCACCAAGATGATTTACAAGCAACTCACTATGCTTTGATATCAAACTATCTGAATTTCTAATTCAGTGACGGAAGATTTTTGGATACAGTCAAGTACTTATAAAGTCGGTATGTGAGTCAGGATTGGATTGACCGCTTCTGATTTCAGGAGATAGTGCTACATTGTATTTCAATTTAATAAAACTTTAGCTAGGATAATCCTTCTCAGGAGTCACAGGATTTATAAGATTGAGATACAAATCAGATGTACTAATTAAGAGTTAATAGTTTAACTCTGAAGTCATCTTGAGCATTGAGGGTCAAAAGGATGAATTATATAGTAATCATATGCCACTAGATTCTTGAATATTGCTTTTCAATCATTTGGCCTATCCGGACGTCGGTATCATTGCTAAATGGTTATTTCAATTAGTACAAAAATTTATTCCTGTGCTACCGACTTAGGTTCGAATTTATGAGATTATACACAAAGAAGTTTCGGTCTGATCAGATAGCTAATCAACGATTGAGAATCATTCAAAGATATAATCATCAATATCATCGATGATTAATCTTATGCAAAGATTGTAATAAAATAATTATAGAAGAATTAATCAGCAATTAGATTACTGATTAGCTCAATTTGATTGAGCATTGAGACTCGGATTAAGTCTAATTGAATTAGATTCGATTAGGTTTGATCTAATTAGGTTATGAGATAACCTAATCGCTAAGGATGATTGATTCCTAATTTGATCAGAGTTTGAGCTTGATTAATTTTGATTAGATTAAAATTTAATCAAATTTATTTAGCACCTAATTGGATTAGATTCTCTTATTTATTTAGGCTCTAACCAAATGTGTCTGAATTGGAGCTAAAAGGATAAACCCAAGAGATCAATTTGGATTGGATAAAACCCTAGTGCCAACCACCATATTCGGCCCTTCTTTGTTTCATGCAAATTTTGAATTTGCATGAATCATTTCCACTCCAGTTCAAAGGTTTGTCGCCCCCTTTAAATGAGGATTAAGTGACTTCAACTTGAATTTTGAATTCAAGATTGGATTGATTTTGTTTGAGTTCAAATTTAACTTGAATTTCGAATTCAAGTTTAAAATTGAACTACCTAACTTCCTATCCTTATCCATTTGGGACACCAACTTTAAGAAGCCTTTTCTCTTGTGCATGTGATATGAGATTTCACCAAGAGAAAGAGTGAAAAATTTGGATGTGAGGTTTTGGGTGGGCGTGCCTTGGCCTGTAAGATAGAGGAGAGTTGGCTTCTCTTGGGTGAGTGACCTAGATTCTGATCTAGGGTTTTGGGTGAGTGAAAAATAAAGAGAGAAGAAAAGTTCTCCTCCTTTCTTCCACCATACATCCTCCTTCTATTCCATCTTCAGCTTTGGAAGAGTTCATGAGATCCGAAGAAAAGTGTAAATCAGTCATCAACAAGGTCTCTGCACGAGCTAGCACTCCCGAGAGATCGACCAGACCAGGGCTTCATATGGACATTTCGTAAAGGCCGGACATCCTGTGCGGCTGCAGTGCAACCTGAAGAACCTTATTCTATAGTTGTCAGTTACGGTGATTTTCTATCCATGCTCAGGTATTAGATTTTGAACTCAATGATATTGTAGATATGATCTACTGCCGTGTTGATTTGATCCATGCTTGCTGATTTTAGATTTCAGATTTATATATACATTATATCATGTCATAGATCTTAACGTAAGTTGTTTTTAGATCAGATCTAATACGTGTATTGTAAATTAAATCATTTAATATAGTTTGTTTCTGCTAAATTTTAAAATACATGCATAAAACGTCTACAGTTTCCTTCACCTTCACTTCCTTCGATGATGGCTTCGAGGAAACCCACACAGTCCATCTTTGTACAGCCCCTTTCCAGCTTGTTCTTGAACTATCACCACCATCACATGGTCTCGCATCTTCCTCGCCATCACCCACCACCTCGAGAGCTCCTATAGCAGTCCAAAATGCCGATAATCATATCCAAAAAGAATATAATATGAATCTTAAAGCACATTCGACAGCAACGCACATCAATCCAAAAAAGATCATGTCGTGACTTATTTGCATAGCACCAATTCCATGGCTTTCACCAATTTCTTCAGTCCGCATGACAAGACTTTGTTAGTATTTAATTAAATGTAATGACATGTTTAGTTTTAGCAATGATTTTACCTACTTACCGAGCAAATGAGAAAGCACTTTAATAGCTCTTCTTCGCAGCCCAGGATGGAACATTGATTTCATTCCATAATTGTACAGGGCTCCACCTGTTGTTCATGCCATCTGCACGTCAGGTATGTCACGGTGCTGACACGGACTCGTGCCTTATCACATGCTCGTCTGTCCCAGAATTAAATTATGGGTCGTCTTCATCGCAACGTTGCCACGTTTTGTCGGCTCTCACTTGTCGGGGTTCACCTCCGAGTTGTCTTTTCGTCGTTGTGTCGGCGAGAGAGAACCGAACTACTCTGCAATCGACCCAGGTGCAATAGCATGAGAGCTCTTCCAACGGGATCCTTCCACATCCAAGCTCCCGTTGAAATCATAAATCGATCAAGCACTTGATATTCTTCCACCCATGCGCTGGGGAAAAAGATAATTTATCTTAAATTTCTATATGACCTTTTAAATTTTAAGATATAATTTCAAAAAAATAAATTACTAAAAAAATTATACAGAATCGAGACGTATGAAAATATTATTCTAAGAATATGATTCACCTTTACAGATCTGCAGCAACTTAATTTTTAAGATACAATAATCCGACTTAATCCAATCCTCCTCTGACGAGCACGATGTTGGAAGACTTGATCTAAAAAACTTCGAAGATATTTGGTTGGGACTTGGGAGGAGTTAGGGTCAGTAATGAAAATATAAATGGATGATTTTCATTCAAATCGTTTAATTGAAAGGAATCCTATTTCGATTCCAATCATGAACCAATCTCTAAAACCCAATCTCTACTCTTCCATAAAGAACAAGTCTCCATTTCGATTTTAATTCTAATTATGAACCTAATGCTTTAGAAGATATGGTTATTCTAATTTCGATTCCGATCATAAACTAAACACCTCCATCTTTCAGATGCCTAAATAAGAAAAAGGAGTGAAAAAGGAATAAGGAGAAAAGGCGGAGTCTCTATCTCAGAAAGAAAATGTCCAAACAAAATGCAAGAGAAAAGAAATAAGAGAATAATGTTTCCAAAATTATTTTAAATAATCAGATCTATAGCCTATTTATAAAATCTGTTAGGATGATCAAGAAGACTCCATGGATTCAAAGAGAGATGATGTTTTAGTAGAAATAAATATTTTCTTTCGAAGAGTCGTATCATTTTGAGAAAAACTGTCAATTTAGAATAAATTTTAAATTTTTAGATAACTAAAATTTAATTGTATCTCCATCCTGCATTTCTATTCAAAGTTGAAGTCTTGACTGGATCTATGGAGACATCCCTCTCAAAAGACAAATTATCCTTTCTAAAAATTTGAGATTCCGCAAGCATGATGGAGAAGGTGGAGAAAAATTGTGCTCTTAAATAAAACCTTGAACAGCTCATTTCAGCTCAATTGATCAATTTCCACCAGTGACCTTAGTCCTCAAAGATCTTGCCGCACTCCTCAACAATCAGTTTGGCAACAAAAGGAGCATCGCGTGCCATCCCCTCGCTCACCAAATTGTTGGAACCCGGGCTTTGGCTGGTAGCCTCCTAGATACCCTTTCCATGTGCTATGTTAAAGGGAGTGGCCGGCAGCTTATCCTGCTTGAGCCAACTACTGAGGTGATGCCATGGGTTAAGGAACATTTGGTCCAGCATTACCCGAAAATATGGTCCCGTACTCTCCATACATGGGCTGAGCTTCTAGGAGCTAGGAAAACATGCGGTAGAATGATGAGCATAGATCTCCTACGGTATGCAGTGCACCCAAAGATGCCATCCATCTTGTGATGGACGGCCGTGCTCAAGCATAAACTATGCAATGCATACTGCATATATTGTTGGATAGCCGGCCATCACGTGACAGATTGTATCTGTAGATGCATTGCATTTTGTAGTGCTGTATACGTGCTATAGAATGGTTCTATTTAATAATTTCTCTTCTAATGGATTGCTGATTGCTAAATTGCTGCTACCATAAATACATCCATTTGCTGCTCTAGCCAGCCCATTGCCACTCCTTGCCCGATTGAACTATAAAGATGGTGGTTGCCATACATCGTGCACTCGGGTTCGGTTTATATCTGTTTCAAGATCTATGTAGGAGGATGAGTGAAAAGTTTAGAGCGCATGCTTGGAGATCTATGCGAGGCATGATCTCATTAACATTGCGAAAGAAGATCAATCTTTGAACCGAATTTGTGCCTATGCATCGGATGCTGGAGAGAGACTGCTATCTTGCGGTGAAGTAATATCAGTTCTATAGTACTCGACAATCCCTTTCTACCTCGAGCATCTGGGACTCTCTTGATGTGTATGCAGCGATCCGAAGGGTTCTTTTGATCTCTTAGGAGCCTCTTCTCTCGGAATTTGTCAAAGTCAACTTTGATGGTAGCATCAGGGACGACAAAGATAGTGTGGACTATGTTATCTAGGGTCCAAATGTAGGCTACTGACTTCTGGGGGCTCATCTCTATTTGATCCGCCGGTCAACGGAGTGGAGCTTTAGGCTATCTGGGCAGGCATAATCTGCACGCGACAGAACAAGAGCAAACAGCATCTTCAGAGAGGGTGACTCCACCACTATCATTGGTTAGATTTGGGATGAGACAATGTGGTTGGGAGTTCACCTCTTGTTCTATGATATCTAAGAATCTCTTTGTTATTTCTCTACGATGACTATTCGATATGTCTATCAGGAGGTGAACATCGCCGTGGATTGTATTGCTTTTTTTGTTATCGATCATATCGGAGACTGATTCTAACATCAAGAAGATGACTATCTACGAGTATTTTGCGATATTTTATATCTTGACTTGTACTCACATCAAAGTATTGTGATCGTCCACTTGTGTAAAAAAAAATATTCTTTCGTGTGAAAGATAAAGCCTGAACCCCACGTGCCCATGTGGCATGCCGTGATGTCGCAATGCTCTATCTTGTTGTGCACGGAGCTGACATGGGCGAAAAATATTCGTTGCAGTGGTGATACCATGTCAAATTTGCAACAAACCAATGAAAACCTTTATATTTTATCGATTGTTGTGCATTTCATTGATTCCCATGAATAATACCCCACACTATCTCCCTGTATTTCACTCATTCCCGACTTTTAATTGGTTCGTTACAACGGTGACATGGTATCACCGTTGCAATGAAAACTTCTCCCTCCAATCTTTCTCCTCTATTTGAAGTAATCGTGGATGAAAAATTTTGATTGGACTAGCACATAATCCGGATCAGAGGCTCCATGTGTAAATCAGATGTTTGTGCACTCAGGTATTACGACGTGTTGCTCGTGTTCATGCAATAGGAGCAGTAGTGACCTAGAGACGATGGGGAATCAGAGAGGCAAGGCTTGGTTAGTCCCAAAGGCCGGCTCAATCCATGTTATGGGGTTTGAAAGCGATAAGTTGTAATAGTATATGATTCGGAGGTCGATAAGGAGTAAAGATCGACTCGAGACTTTCAAAATGGATGTCGAAGTCGGGGCTTCCCTTGGCTACGCACCCGATGTCTGGGTATCACCTCGAGGCCGGTAACTGAGGGGTCGGTTGAAGCTAGGATCTGCCGTTGGAACCCCAGTTGTTGGCCAAGATGGGGTTCACCGATCGATTCATGGATCGATAGGAAATCGAAGTCGGTGGCTGAGGCGATGTAGGTTTCGTGGGGATCAGTTCTTCCTAACATCAGCGGGATATGCTTCGGTCTAGATTTGATACTTTGGCCCAAGATATTCCCCTCTACTTCCAGGTGTTGGGTGAGGGGAGTAATCTCACACGCACTAATCGAGAATGTGGAGCGCCACCATGACCACAGGTTGTGTGCATGACTCTCGAGGCATGTCCGCACTTCTGTACCCGCATTTAATGCATGTTGCCTCGAAGCCCAAAAAGGGAAGGCGAAGTGGCACGGCTGCTCTAGCCACGCCTGAATTAAGTGCGCATCAATAATGGTGGTGCCTGCAACTAACCTCCAGTCTACATGTATCTCTGATTAATAAGATGTTGGGTCTCATGTGGTGCTCCCAAGGCTCAGGGGACCAAGGCTAAGGCCAAGGTTCAAAGTCTATGAGATGGTCATGGGGTTTTAGGCTAGTTTGGGCCCTAGGATGAAAGATTGTCAGCCTTTTGGATCTTGAGGTCCAGAGATTTTGGACCTTCATGGGCTAACTTATATTTGGACCAAGATTGAGTCCATGATTATGAGATTGGGTCAAGTTATGAGTATACATGGGCTTGGATGAGCATAATCTTGTATTGAGTTAATCAGAAAATTTTGGGTTGGATCACATTGACCCTGTATATAAACATACACTGTATTCGAACTCGAAGAATCGAAGGAATACAAAATTATTTTTTTCGAACTTTTCTCTCTCTTTCTTCCTCTCTCTCTGGTCTTCTTCACATCCTAGCAGCAAAAATCTTAGGGTTCTTGACTGCCAACCCAAAAAGGAAAGAAAGGAGATACTAGAAACCAGCACCCCCTTGTGCACGCCCCCTTTTGTGCGCCCCCTCTTGGATGCCCAAGAGGAGTTTCATACCTCATCTTTATTTTTTAGAGGCTTCATCAAGAATACTTTTAGATCTCAAAAGGTGGATTTCAGATCTGATGGAGAAGGAGTTCAAATCACAGAAAGAAATCCTGTCAACAGGATTTACAAGGCTGCTGAAATTCTAAAGATGGTTTTATTTTCTTGGCTGCTGGCCTTTAAGGACCTCCATGACCTGATCCTTATTGTTTCTGACATCCACAATCTGAATAAGTTGCTTCAACATTAGGTGGTTACGGGGCACTTCAATTTGACTCTTCTTTTCATAGGGAGGAGACCCCCAAGTGGAGGTTCACTTTTCGTGTGCTATGGTGTGATGGGGTGGCTTCCTTTGCCGCAGGCATGCAGTGGGCGTATTGTTCGCGAATGGAGGAGCCCACCTTTTTGACAGAGACCATCGTCGATCATCTGGGGGAGGGAGTCACTTTGTGGATTCTCGATTGACTTAGGAGGTATTGGAAACGACCGTCTCACTTGGGGAGAATGCAAATCCACGGTCTTGAGAGATTTCTCCAGCACCATGTTCAGAGCGAGCATACCCTCAATGACAGTCTCCCATGGTGTTTCTGCGAAGCACATGCTTCCAAGAGAGATGGCGACCAGACCATGCAGTCACTCATAATGGGGGACCATGGTCCTCACCGTCGGGAGGTCTCCTCCTCGAGGTCCTCAGTGGCCAACCAGTATGACCTTCACCAGCCACCACCGATGCCCCATCTACTTCCCAACTAGATCAGTGAGGATGGCAATTGCCATCGATCGTCAGGCATAAGGGTGGGACGGCGATTACCAGGTGTGAGAGCACCCCTTTCTCCGTCTCGCGGGTTGGAAATGCGAAGTTAGGGAGTCCGAGGCTTCTGCTACAAGCGGAGAAGATGTTGCCAGCATAGATATTTTTGCTATTTTGGGAACCATGGGATCTGAGTGGGGAAGGTGATGACGCACTCCAGCTTCAATTTTCTATTCCTTGGTGAAAGAAAAGGGAGTCTTTCTTTGGGTGAGGCGTAGAGTTGGCGTTAGCGCCGATTTCTTTCTTTTTCCTTTTCTTCATTTTTGTATGATCGCTTTTACCATGATCCTTTCCCTATAATAAAATATTTTATTTGGAATTAAGCATACTTTGCATTTGTTCTGATTCCTCATGATTCTACCTTCGAATCGTATTTAACAATTTCATGTTGGTTAAATCGAATTAGTTGGGACACTATCCACCCTGAACCTGCCTACCTAAAGGAGGGACCTTCAACCTTCCAAAGATGAGTTCTCTAGGTCTTTAGGGTCCCTGCAAAAAGTGGGTCATCATCATTGACCCTGTACGCTTGAGGCGAGGGAGCTTGCCGACCTGGTTCAGATTAGGTCATCTGTCACTCGGCTTCTGGGGGAACTGCATCTCGAAGGCCAATTTTATAGAGTTTGGCGTTCTTAGTCTGGTCTTAAAGATTGCCTCATTTTAAGCTTCGATTTAGCTTCAATTCAACTTTGGATGGGTCTTGATCTTTGCTTCAATTTGTCATTGACCTTGACTTTGGCTTTGTGCACAAGAGTTGCGAGTCTTCTAGAGCCTACTCTCTCTTGCTTAGATTGCTTGCCCCCATTTTCAAGCTTAATCAGGATGGTTTGAGGCGTCGTCTCCAATTTGGGGATGCCGAGGCCATTCGGTCAAAGGTCTGAAGGTCTCTATAGGGGTCAGGCCCATAGCTAGCGGCTTTGGTAGTGCCCGAGATTAGACCACTGGTGCCACTTAAGATCGGGCCGGCTGCTGGTCTTGGGGCTATTTGGGACTTGATCTCTTAGCGGGCAGCTCCAGCCTCTCTGCCAGATAAATGTGGAGGCACGCACGCAAGAAGTTTTGGAGACTTCGGACACTAACTAGTAATCTCACAGTCGTTGAGGATTGATTTATCGATGGAAGCGTAGGCCTCACTCGGAGGCAAGTCGCTCGGCAAGCAGCTTTAGGACTGCTTAAGGCGAGTGTTACGGCCTTGCTTGGGAGTGGGTTGGCCGGCGGGCTTCGGTACCATTGGAGGTCGAATACACAAGAGAGCTTCAGGACTTAGAAGGAAAAGCGACGTCGGTCGGGAAAGTCCAAGTCCGCAGACCTGATGAAGTGCGCGGTCGCTGGGGCTGCATGCAGATGCAAATAAGAAGGCCGCAGTCTCTCGTGAATGGTTTCAGCATCCGTTATAATTGGGCATGCGGGAAAGAGTCTCCAGAGTTATCGATGTAGGTGTGAGCAAAGGCAAGCTGCCGTGTGAGGACCTCGGGATCTCGGATCTGACATTCTCCAGGCGAAGGAGAACCTTGGTACATCCTATGGGTGACTTCGATATCACCTGGGCTAGATGTCAGGGAGGAGATCAGTGTTGTAAACTCCAATATTATCCATAGGAGGCCACCATAGTTGACCTCGAAACCGCTTTCAGCCAAATTCTCAAATTTTCATAAAGCCCTCCTTGGAAGCATAGTTCCTTTCCACTGCATCACCCCTCATCCATCTGTCCGTCCATCTATGGATAATCACAACCCCACAAATATATGAGTATTCAGACCAAATTCCTTGATGTCGTGGGAAATGGATCGATACTGTGAGAGGTGGTTGGCACTGTAGGATGCATGTAAGGTGAGTGGGAAGCTCCTTTGGCTAGAACCGTGTGCCTCGGCTGGGTGTGCAAGAGGGACAGGAGGTGCTTCAGCTTCGTGGGCATGCCGAAGGGGGTTCAGACATACGGAGACTGATTTCGGAGCTGTTCAAAGCATGATGAGCACAAAGAACTTTGTTCACAATGGGCATATGGAAGTTGGTGGGATTAGACTATTGAAATGCAGGTCTAGACCTACGGAGATCGGTTTCGGAGCTGTTCAAAGCATGATGCGCAAAAAGGAACTTCGTTCACAGTGGGCATATGGAAGTTGGTGGGATTAGACTATTGAAATGTGGTCCAAGCAGGCTTTAGCCCATCACTACTTATTGATGCTTCCAATGGCCCCTCACATGAGTCCATAACAGTAATGATTATAGATGGGAGAGGTGGGATGCTGTAATATTATATATCCTTGTTTGAAGGGAATTTCGAGGCTCCACCATTATGACTAATTCTCCCAGGCATTTATCCCAACCATTGGCCATTGTTGTGGATGGCTTCGATGCCAATTGGGAACATACACCTATTATCAAGCATTATTATGGCTTGATTTCCTTGTGTTCGTTGCTTCGATTTTCATGTATTATTGTATTTCTTAAGGTTTTACACCAGTGAGGTTTTTTGCTCTCCCATTGAAGAGTGGGATTTTCAACTAGTGGATTTCAGCTTCCGTCTTCATGGGCATACTCTGACCTATTCTATCCTGACTGACGATCTCCAATCCCTCACTGAAGAGTGAGGTCTTCTACTTTCCCACTGAAGAATAAAATCTTTGGCTAGTGAGTTTTGGTTTCTGCCTTCATGGGTGTACTCTGACCTACTCTGATCCGACTGGTGATCTCCAGTCCCTCACTGGAGAGTGAGGTCTTTTGCTTTTCCATTGAAGAGTGAGGTCTTTGGCTAGTGGATTTTTGCTTCCACCTTTATGGGTGTTCTCTGGCCTACTCCGACCCGACTGGAAATCTCCGATCCCTCACTGAAGAGTGAGGTCTTTTGCTTTTTCACTGAAGAGCGGGATCTTCGATCAGTGGATTTCAGCTTTCATCTTCATGGGTGTATTCTGGCCTACTCTGACTCAGCTGACGATCTTTAATTCCTCACTAAAAAGTGAGGTCTTTGGGACTTAACGGCATCTTTGCTCTATCGAGGCTCTATCGAGGCCCGAAGGATGTCGAGGAATTTTGTTGTTGTACCTCGAAACTGGTCGAGGTGACCTCAGATCTGATCAAAGGTTTTTGCTATTTACTGAATGAAACCAACTAAGCTTCAGAGGGGTGAAACCTTGGGGATTGGTGATAAGAGCTATGAATTTTATTTGAGAGTTTTTGACCTCTGCTTGACCCTCATCATTCGCGTTGGCTTGGACTTGAACTTTGCCTCAGTTTGATGGCTTTTTTTTTATTAAATCGATCTGATTTTGGAGTTTGGATCAGCCTTAATTTAACTTCAGCTTTGGCCTTGATTTGGATGCTCACAGGCTTACAATCTTTTCAGAAGGGAAGAAATAAAGTAAAAATAAGGGCTTAAGAACTTCTTACCAAAAAATATGTATCTTTTGAAGCTCACTTTCTCTTCCAATCCAGATTGCATGCCCTTTGTTGGAGCTTGTTTCTGTCTGGCGCCAGAGCGACTAGAGTCGGTGGTGCATCGGACTGCTGGGGGCAGGACTGTCGTGTGCCAACTGTCGCTGGATAGGTCACTGATTTTAGATCGTGGTGCTCAGGGAGCAGTAGTTGGCCAATCGCAGATTGGCCATGAGGTTGAAAGAATGTCTGATGAAGGATCAGCAGACTAAGGGTCGGCCCTTTGGTGCCATCATTGAAGGAGGAAGCTATAAGTGGAGCATTGGGGAGAGGCTATCTCTATCCCCTCTAGCTGTACCATCCCATCTTGTCCCGTCAGAGATTTTCTACCCCCTATTGAACATCCTCGAGAACTGCGTGTGGCCTTCCAACTTTCTCGAGTTGGGTGAATAGTGTCACTTCATGGCATGTGGGGGGCCACGCCCATTAATAGCATGAGCTATCAACCGAAAGCTTGAGCATGGTGTTGCCTTCATTCTTGGCCATATATTTATTCTAACAGGATGATATGATGGGGCTATAAAGAGCCCCTTTGGGGTCATCATGGCAAGCCCTTGGGGCATTAATTGATCTAAGGAGGAACGAACTCCAACGGCTGGTCCTGTTCCAATGGACAATAAAGTTAGTATGGATGCCTGAATCGAGGCCAACGGTCGAAGCTGGGACTGTCGATCGAAGCCAAAGTTGGCGATCGAGACATAAGCAGGGAGTAACGGGATAATGGCTGAGGTGGGTGACAAAGTTCTATTGATAAAATGGTTGCTCTTTTTCAGGAATAGGCTTGTGTCCTCCCAACCTAAATTATTTGCCCTTTGTTCTTAAGTCTGACCAGTGGAGCTTGAAAGGGGAGGCGACTCTTGTTTAATGAGGCAGAGCTCGATAGTTACATGGCGTGGACTACCTTGCTTCTTTGAGAACCGATAGTGAATTGCACACTCTTTTGAGAATACCTCAAGAATGCTCTTCGCGGTGGCACAACAATGAATTGCACACTCTTTCCCAAAAGTAGGTAAAAGGTCCTTTCTCTAATGTTAATCTGTTGCAGCTGAAATTCATCCTGGATCGGAGATGTTGGAGCAGGACAACGTCCAGTATGTCAACAGCGGTCAGACCTACAGAAAAAGTTTCCACCATAGGTCGCTCCGACAGAGACTCTGACACTCAAGTCAGATTTTCTACAACAAGTGAGAAAGAGCAATCGGTTACAAGAGGGAGAGGAGGCGTATCTTTCTTGAGGTCCCTAGATTATCTTTTATAGGTAAAGTTGGAGCCTCGAGGAGAAGAGGGAGGCTGTAAAACCCTTTTGATTATCTTTCTTGAGCGGCACCATGCCTAACCCTTTGATTTGCTTGGATTGATAAGTGGCATCACTTTATAGTACGTGGGAGCCACTCTCATTAATACCATGAGTCGACAATTAGAAGCCTTAGAGGTGGCGTGGCCTTATCTTCCTCTCGACCATCCATAGCCTTTAATGGGTGGATGTAACTAGGTCACAAAGAGATGTCTCAGAGTCATTAATTTTGGTGAGCTGAATTGATAGCTACTTGGGGACTTCGGATAGATGCTATCAAGCGCAACGACTGAACCATAGATCGAGAGAGACAAGCCCCAGACTGGTCATGCACCAACAGGCAAAGAGCTTAGTGTGAATGTTGGAGTCGGGGTTAAAGACCAAAGTCTGAGGTCCACTGGTCGAACGCCAAAGTGGCTTAGTCCCACGTGGGGTGACACGGCCCGAAGGGACCGTGCAAGGGCCGATCCCCCTAAAGTAATGTTTTAATAGTGAATAGCTCCGAAGCCTATTAGGAGTAAGGATCGACCAAAGATCATCGGAGAAGACACTAGAGCTGAGACTTCCCTCGACTTGATGCTCGAGGTTCGAGTGTCGCTTTTGGGCCAGTGGCTAGAGACTCGGCCGCGGTAAGCATCAGCCGTTCAAACTGAGGTCACCTACCAAAGTCCAGATTGATGGCAAAAATCTGGGGTCGATGGTCGAGGTGAGGATCGATACTATAACCTTAGAACTCTTCTAGTGCATGTTTTCAGTATGGTTGAAGCACCACTCCCAACATATTAGCCCTCCGATTACTCCCATCTTTTAATGGGAGAATGTAATGGGGCAATAATAAGGCCATCTATGGGTCAACGGCCGAAACTAGGAGTGGAGGCCAAGGATTGGTTGGTGAGAGTGGGTCGGTAGCCGATACAGGAGTCAAGGCTGTCATGGGGCTTGTAAGCCGAGGCAGGGATTGAATGAGTGCGGAGAGTACGGACAGCTATAGGAAGAAATCGGTCATCTTAGAATATTTGATATAGTCACTGGCGTGATATGTGATTAGGAGTAAGGATCGGTCAAAGATCTTTAGAGAAGAAGCTTGAACCGCAGTATCCCTTAGATCAATATCTAAAGTCCGAGAGCCATCTCTGAAAGCTGACTCGATTCAGGGTATCCCTTCCATGTCTTCCTTTTGTCTTGTTGTGATTCCCATGGGAGGATGGGACGAAAGGAAGAAAGGCAATCAATGTCATTCCCCAACACACTAGATTTCTTCAGAATGGATATTCAAACAGATTCCATACCTCTTCTTTACTTTTCACCTTCTCGAAGAGTAAAAAAATCTTCTTCGATGTGGCAACTGTATCAAAGTTATGGCCCTGCAATCCTCCATCTGAATCTTCGACTAAGCTACCAAGTCATGACCAAGTACTAGACCAGGAGCATACCTTGAGCAGCACTGCATCAGCAGGAGGAACATACTGAAACATGTCTCCCGCGACAAGCTGGACCGCCTAGCTGGCTTCCGAGCTTGCTACCACGTGAGGCAGCTCAAGGATGGTGCACTTCACCTGTGGATGGGCCTCCACGATGGCACGGGCCATCGTACCCGTCCCCCACCAACATCCACTAGCGACCTCAGGCCTCAGAAGACCACGCCGCACTCTTCTACAACCAGTTTGGCCACGAACCAAGAGTCGCTTGCCATCACCTCGTTAAACAAGCTGTTGAAGGCCGGGCTTTGGCTGGCGGCCTCCCAAATACCCCTTCCATGTGCTACCTTAAAGGGAGTGGCGAACTCCTTATTTGCTTGAACCAACTACTGAGGTGATACCATGGGTTGAGGAACATTTGGTCCAGCATTACGTGAACCAAGGAGGAGACATTCGCATCGTTCTTCTTGACAAGGAGAGCAGACATGATGGTGGGGATGTACAACTCTCTGTCGTGGTCGTGACTGCTTCCATCACGCTTTCGAGCGAAGAATCCGGAGAACATCACGCTTTCATGCATTTATGCCCAAGTATGTGGTTAAGCAGATTGCAAAACTGTACCTGTCTTGGGTTGATGACATAACAGGCGTGGACTGCTCTAAGACAGAGCAGGTAATGAACGCCATGAAAATTTATTACATGAGTATAAGCACTCAGCAGCAACTGATTGAGGACGATCTGTTTCTTAATCAGCCTGTTAGTTAGTATCTACTGATAATCTGGCGGCTGTAAGAGCCTCTGTATTCTCACCCACTGCCTTATAACCTGTAAATCTGGTACTTCAGACCTCTGAAACCTCTGTAAATCTGCTTCCTCTCAACCTATCTTCTGCTAAACTATAAACCTATTGTACCTGCTAGTATTCTTGTGAATGCATTCTGAGTTAGGCTTTCCCTAACTCATTATCATCAAAAAACAAAAAAACAAAAAAGAAGAATCCCGAGAGCACCAAGAGGCGCATGAGGCGGCGCAGGCCGTTGTTCTGGTGGCGCGAATGGATAGTTTGGTGGCTAGTTCAAGCAGGGAGATTGGCTTGCCATGGGCGTCGATGATGTCTGCTATGCCGAGATCCACGGCGCACTTGAGGGACATGGAGTTTATGAAGCTAAATATGTGGTTCCATGCATGGGCTTGAGCTTTCAGGAGCTCCAAAGATTGGCATTCTCCATCCAAGGATTCCATCACACTCGCACTCTTTTCCAGCCCCTGAGTCTCTAATGTAATGCTAATTCCTGTTTTGCTCCTGCTATAAATTTGTCCTACGCCTGAGAAGCTCCATTTTCTTAATTTCCTCTCATGCAGAGAGCGGCTTGAAGCTACGTTCATGTAATAACAAGAACAACGTTGATAGGCCACCTTTCTCGGTTGTCCTTTAATTTCATCCTCTCTTGAGATCTTCAACAGCTCCATTCTTGAATGGAGACATCCCAATGGCAGTTCTAAACCCTCAAGCTAAACAGGTAATTCCTGAGGAACCTTTTCTTGTTTCCCCTTTTTTATGAGAATAAAATCCCAACTAACTTGGGTACTCTCTAATTAGTAGATGAGCTTTGCTGAAGGGAAAGAGTACGTTGTAGCCCTCTAAAAATAGTAAATGTGAGTAAGAATCCCACTTTGAATTTGGTTTTTAAGCCATTAGCCCTCTAAAAATAGTATATGGGAGCAAGATTAGCAATCCGCTTACGAGGTTCTCTCTTGCGACTTTTTACGACTTCACAAAATGCTCGAATCTTCTCACAAAAAATAGAACAATGATGTTGGATGTCGATAGCAATTTTCTTAATTCTGCCAGCCTCATCAAAGTTGATCCCTTTATCCTAAACAGGACCTCCCTTTATACTGTAAGCTGGAGTTTTCAGAGATTGAATGCACCTGGCGATTTCAGGTTATCATTTCATATTTCAGGTGCCAATTTTTTCCTTTCCATTAGACATGATCAGACCAGATTAATATTATCCAAAAATGATTCCAACTCTTAATGCATAGCAAACCATCAATAGAGAGGCAAGTGAACAGGTACCTTGGTTACATCGATGTATGCGTGGAGGCGCTCGCCATCCCCTATACTGCATGACATAGCATCCATATTGTCGGAATACGCAGATTGCACCATCAAACACATCTTCTGTGGGACTAATACTGTTGCTAACTGGATAGCTATATTTGTTGTGGAGTACGCTGAATCACACTTTTGGTCTGATTTATATGAGATTCCTATTTCCCTCAAGGATACTTTGTTTTCTGATTCTCTTGAATCTATTTACATTAGAAGGAACTGAATGATCCGTTCTATCAGGAAAAAAAAAAAGAGGTACCTTCTAGTATTTCAACGCTAAGAAAGCCAATGAACTCAACCTGATGGACAGATCACAAAATCAACAAAGGCTAACACAAACATCATGGTAACTCTATGAAAGGAAACCAATAATAACACCATAAGACTTCTATTGTGTCACATAATGAAGATCTATGATTAAACTAGAAGGAGGCAATAAACTGATCAACTCATGGCCACTAGTAGATGACTTCCCTTGTCTATCCATTAGTCAACATGAGTAAGCCTCGATAACTAATTGCAAGCCTAACGCTGGTATGATTCTGTAGCAACTGAAACCTGCATCACTAAAAACATTTCTTCATTCACATTCATTCATTCCTTCCCTGTTGTATGTGTTTGAATGAAGCCCATGTGAGAAGCCCGACCTAGACCCAGCAGGCACGCCAGGCCCGGCCCAGACCCACACGCAAGCATGGCCCAACGCGAGCACGACCCAGCGTGTGGTGTACCACAGTCTCACAGTCCATGACGGACACGTGGATCGAGCACCCATTTTCAGGGTGTTTCTCGCGGTCCATGATGGACCGACATCCATTTTTCCGACATTTCTCACGGTTCACATGAATTTTGGTGGATCGGATGCACGATCGGACGGTCTCCCTTTCTCCCGGTATTGATCCAACAGCTAAGGGCTTATCCATTTTGATTTGGACGTGATTTAGATGATTTTGAGTGCTGATCTGGGCCGTGCGATGCAGATCCGATGGTGGATTTTATTTCTGTGATTCTACGGTGAATAGGAATCTGTTTTTGACACGGTTTAGATCTAGTTTCACTTGGTGACAAGCTCTATTTAAAGGAAGAGCTTTAGAAGAAGTTCTGTAGCTTGAGAGCAGTGAAAACAGCAAATAAAAGGAGAGGGTTCAAGAGAAAAAGAGACGTGAGATTTTTTTGAGAGAAATAAGAATGTTTATTTTCTTATAAAGGAGAGTCTGTGAGTCTTTTATTTTCTTCTTCTTCAATTTTGTACTACGTTGTACCGTAGATTATTAATAGAAGAATGTTGAGGAGGTCTTGCATGTGGATGTAGGCTAACAATCATGCCGAACTATGTAAATCTGGGATGCTTTCTTTTTACTTATTTTTATTGCTTGATTATCTCTTCTATTTTGTGTTCTACGTTTGTTCTAGTTATGTTTCTTCTACAAAATGATCTTATTTCCACTATACTTGTGTGCTGTGTGGATCGAGATGTGCTGGATTATCCCACGGCCTGTTCTTTCAGTTTGGTATCAGAGCACAGGAGATTCTTTTGTAGCTGGTTTGATTTGAAACAATGATGGACAAAGGTGACGATAACAAATAAGAGATACCGAAGTTTGATGGATCAAACTTTATACTTTGGAAGATGAAGATGCAGGCGGTATTGATCAAGGATGGTTGTGAAATTACTTTGTAAGAAAAAAAATGCAAACCTCAAGAGATGACGGATGGGCAATATGAAGAGAAAAACAAGCTGGCAATGGCGAACCTCTATTTGGCGTTGGATGATTCAGTATTGTTCAATATCGAGATCGAGACTACTGCAAAAGGGGTTTGAAAAAATTAAAGAATCTCTATGAAGATAAGTCTTTTTATAAATAAATTTATTTAACATAGTAATTATACAATCTGAAGATGAAAGATGGGACATCAGTTTAAGAGCACTTGGGTGCATTCAATTTCATTGTGAGCAAACTTGCGGTCCTAGATGTCAGAATTGATGATGAAAAGAAGGATAGTATTCTACTTTGTTCTATGTCGGAGTCTTGAGATAATTTTATCATGAACTTAAGTCACGTTGAAATTCTCAAGATGGAGTCAGTTGTTGCATCATTGCTTACAGAAGAGATGAGGTGGAAATCTAGCCAAGAAAGCTCTTCAGGAGAGGCCATGATAGCATGAGGCAGACCCTTCGAAAGGGAACATGCTGATTGAGGAAAGATAAGATCTAAATTCAAGGACAAGAAAAAGGTGAAATATTGGAATTGTAGAAAACAGGGCATGTAAAGAAAGATTGCCAAGCTAAAGGAGTTGATAAAAAATTTGAATCGAAAAACTTCTAAGGTAATGTAGCAGAAAGTGAAACTGGTTCGACGGAGATGCATTGGCAGCATTGGAGGGATCTGAGCTCGCACCTTATTGGATTTTAGATTCAGAGGCATCTTTTCACATGACTCCTTTTAGAGAGTGGTTTCATACATATAAATCATTGGATAGAGGAGTTATCTATTTGGATAACAATACAACTTATCCTGTGATTGGAGTAGGAGATATTCGGATCAAATATTTGATGGTATAGTTCGGACAGTTTTTAATGTACGACATGCTCCTGCACTGCGCAAGAGTCTACTGTCACTTGAAAAGTTTTGTAAGCAACGCTTAAAGTTTATCGGAGAGAAAGATCAATTGACGGTGTCCAAAGGGTATTTAGTAGTAATAAAGGGAGTATAAATAGGTAGTCTTTATAAATTGATGGGCGAGACTTAAGTGGGAGAGGCGGTAGCAGCAAGTTCCAAGATGGGGTCTCCGACGGTTTGGCATCGATGTTTGGAATATATGAGCAAGCGTGGGCTATAATTATTATCAAATAAGGAGCTTCTTTCGAGGTTCAAGTCAACGCCACTGAAATTTTATGAAGATTGCATCTATGGTAACAAAAAGGATCTCTTTCTCTTTATCACAGCAGCGAAGTAAAGAATTTTTAAGCTAATCCACTCAGAAACTTGGGAGTCGCCTGATAGATCATTGGGTGGATGTTCCTACTTTGTCTCCTTCATTGATGGATATTCTCGAAAGGCTTGGATATATATTCTGAAGCAAAAATCTGATATTTTTGAAACCTTCAAGAAATTCAAGGCTCTGGTAGAAAATGAAAAAGATTTGAAATTAAATACTTATGTTCTGATAATGGAGAGAAATATTGCTCCAAGAAGTTTGATGAGTTTTGTGGTGAGCATAGAATTCGACGATAGCTTACGGTTCTCGGGATACCATAGCAAAATGGTGTGGTAAAAAAGATTAATAGAACACTCATGGAAAGGGTCCGTAGTATGATGAGCACTACAAAACTTGACAAGAAATTTTGGATAGAGGTTGCATGCACAGTTTGTTACTTGATCAATCGAGCACCTGCAAAATCCCTTGGGTTGAAAATTTTGGAAGAACTTTGGAGCGACAAACCAGTAAATTATTTCCATCTTCGTGTCTTTGGTTGCGATGCATATATGTAGATTCCAAAAGAAAAGAGGACAAAATTAGACAGAAACTCTCGGAGATGCATCTTTCTTGGCTATGCTAAAGGAGTAAAGGGGTATCGGTTGTGGGACCCTACTACCCACAAAATCGTTGTTAGTCGAGATGTTGTTTTTAATGAAGAATCTTTTCAAGACACTAAGAAAAAGCAAGATGATGAAGCCATTACTTCTATTCAGTTCTTTGATGCAGGTGACAAAGTGCAAGCAGAGCAAGCACAGATGAACGACGATGTAGTTGATGATGGATCAGATGCAGAGTCTCTACAATCTCTGCAATCTCATGAGGATGCTATCTCATTGGAAGAGCCACCAATGGAGTCTGAGCGGCCTAGGAGGGTCATTAGACCTCCTATCAGGTATGATGACTATGTCACTTTTTTCATTCCTTCTGCTAACCATGTTTGCGCTTTGTTGTTTTGGCGAAAAGGATGAGCCAACTTCATATAGAGAGGCATGTGAGTCCATCAATACTGAAAAATGGTATTGTGCTATGAAGGAGGAGATGGAGTCACTTCGGAAGAACAAAACATGGGAGCTTGTAATTCTACCGGAGGAGAGGAGTCCGATCGGATGTCGGTGGGTCTATAAAGTGAAGAAGGATACAGATGAAAATGTGGAGAGATTCAAAGCGGGTTTGGTGGTGAATAGGCCTGCAAATGGGTCAGGTCGGATCGGGTCTTGAGTGATCCCGACCGACCCAATTTTTGTTCGGGTCTTGATATTGGATCCATATCCATCCCAATAAAAAATCGGATCGGGTCGGTCGGGTCCATAGCCGAATTTATTGATCCATTGGATCATTCGGTCGGGTCGGATCCATATATAATCCAGTCCCAATCCATGAAATGCGAGTCCGGTTCGGGTCTAATTCGGGTCGGATCGGATCATGGTTAAAATTTATATAAAGTAGAATTAGAGGTCACATCGACAGCAAAATAGCATGACCATATCTATCTTTTCATG
>KE504887.1:227158-239496 GCA_000441515.1 Elaeis oleifera | reverse complement strand
TACACTCCCGACCTAGGCTGGGCGACGGACGCTCGACCTACACCCTGGACCATTGGATCCGATGACAGTCAGGACGTCGGTCTACGATCGAAGCTTGCTCTGCCCTTATCGTGGCGCACGTTACTGGCTATTTTGATTAACTAAGCAGGATCCTACCGAACGTCCTAACAAGGTATGTCGGACCTACGACTCGTACACTCGGGGGCATCTCGACGAAACATACATTTCGAGTCACATGCAGAAGAAATTAAAATTTTAATTTTATTTAAGTTAAAATTGGACTTACAAAATTAGGTCGAAGCCCGATTACAAGTATCCAAATAAAATTAAAACAACAGATGCTCCGACTACTCGTCGGAATCAACTTCCTGGATCGGGAGAAGTTCGAAGGCGATCGATGTACCCGCCTGGGTCGGAGTGGGATCGGAGGTCGGAGCCGCCTCACCTTCGGTGGCTTGTTCCGCCGGCCCGGGGACGGCCTCCTCCGCAGCAGTATGATCTCCCGATGTTGGGTCGGCCACCTCCTCTGCGGCTTGGCCCGCCGACTCCGGAGGAACGACGCTGCTCAGGTCGAGCTCTGGGTACAGACCCTGGATTGCATCCCGAGCATCCTCGTACCCCACCTGATAGGAGGCGAAGCCACCCTCGAGAAGCTCCTCCCGATACTCGTCGGAGCCGCGGAAGTCCTCCACTGCCCGGCTCAGCGCCTCCCTGGCCGACTCCGCCTCCGCCTTCGCTATGTCGGCGTCAGCTTGGGCGGTGGACAAGTTCTCCTCGGCCTTGGCCAGATTCTCCAGGCTAATCCGGAGTTGCTCGCGCTCGGCCTCGAGCTCACCGACGCAACCGTCCCGCTCACGCAGCAGCCGATAAGCGGTACGGGTCTTGCGCTTGACCTGCTCGCGGGGCGACTGAAGTTCGACCTCCGAGACAGCCAAGCCATCGATGAGTCGGGAGATCTCCTCCTCGAGCCGGGCCTCGCAGTCGGCCGACAGCTTCAACTGCTCGACCAACGTCACCTTCTCGGCTTCGGCCGACTCCGCCCTGTCCTTCCAGGCTGCCCGGATGTCGCCGAACCTCCAGTACCCGACCTCCAACTCGGACATACTATGGATCAGCTGCAATAAAAGGCCGATCGTTAGAAGAATAAAATAATAAAAATAATAATGGAGAGGGAGGATGAAGAAGAACTCACCCCGATCATAGTTGGGTAGAAGGAAGATAGCATCTCGATCACCGGCCGACTCTTCAGGAGCTCCCGATCGGTCGGAAGAATGGCTGCCTGACACAACCTCCTGGCCAAGTTGTGGTTGGCCAGAGCCGACGCTCCCTCAGGAACCCGAATGTCGGACGACGCAACGCTGTCCCCCGACCTCGTGTCGTCCGCCGGCGCCATCGGGGCCTTCCCCGGTCGGTCGCCCAGGCCCGAAGGTCGGGAAGGAGAGAAAGCTCGAACTCGACTGAGTTCCTCCCGAGGCCGCGACGGGGCCGTCGTAGGTCGTTCGGGCTCCCGTACTTCGACCCGAACCTCCTCCGCCGGCGAGGCCGCTGATACTCCTTCGACTACCCCCTCCGTCCCCTTTCCTCGGGCTGTGCCTCGGGTGGCATCGCCGGCGCCGACAAGGCAATAACTAGTTCCGACTGCACAGCTGTCGTCGCAAAGGCGATCGGGGATGACGTCTGGGGCCTCTTGGGCGGCCGCGAAGGTCCGACCCCAGACGTCGGTCTCTTCCACGCCGCATGCTGCCGAATGTCGGCATCCGTCAGTCTCACTCTCGGCGGTATGCCTGCAATTTCAACAAAAGAGTTAGCACAAGTCTGGAGACAGATGAAAAAGCTAAAAGACAACCGACGGGTCGAACTGTACCTAAGCGGGGGACCGAACTTAGGCCGGCGTCATAGAGAGCTTGTTCGGTGACGAGCTCTCTCTGCTTCGGTACCGACATATCTTTGAGTCGGTAGAAGTCCTCCCGATCTTCTGCCTCCACTCGGATGTTTTCATTCGGCCGAGTTCGAGGGTCGCCCCAGCGAGAAGGAAACCCCCAAGGTAGCGAAGAGGAAGCAAAGAAAATTGGTTCTTCCACCCATGGATTAACGATGAAAGATTGGTGATGAAGGAAGACCCTTCCGGAGATTGAAAACCACCACCCTCGGGCTTTGGGTGGGGTCGGAGGATGAAGAACGTCCGGAAGAGAGAAATTCGGGGAGAGGTCGGCAAAAGCCGACACAACAAGGCAAAGCTGACTATTAGTTGGACTGAGTTCGGCGTCAGTTGCACCGGGCAGAGCCCGTAATAGTCCAAGATATTTCGGACGAACTCCGAAACCGAAAGCGAAGACCAGCCCGAAGGTCCTCGACATAAAAGACCACCTGGTCCAGAGGCGGGTTGTTAACCCGACCTTCAGCTCCAGGGCGAAAAGTCGAAACTGCTCCGAGATACCGTACAGTTCCCTGAGCCGATCGACGTTCGGCCCCGAAAGTGAAGAAGCCTCCACCTCCGGGGTCAACCGAGAATCATCGATCGGATTCTCCGACTGACTTCCTCGAGGAGAGGTTCTAGCCATAATGCTAGCCCCAAGAAAGGAGAATAAAGAAGAAAATCCAAAGGAAGCGAAGATGCAAAGGAAGCGAAAAATGCAAGGAGACAAAGATGAAAAGCTTCCAAGGAGGAGGATAGGGACAACTACCTGGAACTGGGGGACCACTCGACAGAGTCTCAGCACCAGAAACAGGACTGTGAAAAGTGAAGTTTTGGATACAAGTGACCATATATATATAGAGCCCCTCGACGGTCAGGATGGGAGCACGCCAAATGAGGGTCTCTCGGATGTTGACACGTGGCAACATCTGGGCCCTTCCTCGATCCGACGATTCGATGCACCTGCCCCAGATCGAGCCACGTCACCTCCATCCGTGCGAACGGCTCAGACCCAATGCCCCCCGACACGTGGCGAAAAAGCCACGCCTCGGAATTAATTAACTGACGGCGGTTTGCATCCCCGATGAGACGCCTGACGGCGGTTTGCGTTCCCAATGAGACGCCTGACGGCGGTTTGCGTTCCTAATGAGACGTCTGATGTCGGATCGTCCGTTGGTACGGTCGGCAGAATCGGGACATGACGTGATGAAAATCCACTCCTTTCGCTCGACGCCGCCGCCCACGTGGTAACACGGGCCAACACGACATCAGACTCGGGAGTGGGGGGCAACTGTTGGGATATACCGACTGACCCCTGACACCGACTCATCCTCGGGATGGTCTGACCGACGTCCGACTCTACCCACCCGATGGACAGACGACTCCGACAATGACTACCGATAATATCCGGCCAGAAATATGCCGGCCGGACAGTTCAATACTGTCTTCAACCGATCGAAGGGCCGAACCCATATCACCGACCCTCTGTCGGGGTGGCAGCCGACGTCCGACTTCTACAAGCCACCGGATCGACCGACCGTGCTCCCAAGTCACCACCCGACAACCAAATCCTGACGTATAGTCGGCCAGTCCATCCAAATGCCGTACAACCGGCATGGGCTGTTGTCTTGCCAAGGATATGCTGTACGACCGTCGTGGGGCGTTATCCTGTTGAGGACATGGATTAATTTCAATGACCTGACAGCCCACGATGATTTGATAACCCCCGACGATTTGACAACTCTCCAGTTGTCCACACCATTAATGGCGGGATCATACCACATTCTACTATAAAAATGGGGTAAGACAACAGTTTTGGTAAGCTCTCTGAAGATCTGAGGCCCTCGCCCTCTCTCGATCACTGAGCCCCCTGATTCTTTTCCGCTGTTGTCTAGTCTCTTCTCTGACTTGACCGTTGGAAGGTCCCCGCCGGAGGCTTCTCCGGTCAGTGAGGACTTGTCTTGCAGGTGCGCGTTCCCGGAGATCAGGCGACGAGGGGGATTGGCCGCAACAATATCCATCCTATATTCATCTCAAATTAAATTAGATCAATAAAATTAAGGATGTGAACCGGATCGGATCGCATCGAATATATCGATCTGATCAAATCGGTTGGATCAGTTCAAATCTTGTCCCGAAATCTCATAAATCTTTTTTATGATGCTACGAAGATTAAAATTTCAAAATGGTTTTATTGCGGTCAATCCCCTCGTCGCCTGATCGCTACGGGACGCGCACCTGCAAGGAAAGTCCTCACTAACTGGAGGTGGCTCCGACGGGGACCTCCGACGCTCAAGTCAGAGAGGAGATTAGGCAACAGTGGAAAGAGCTCATGATCGAGAGAGGGCGAGAGCTTACCAAAATTGTTGCCTTATCCCGTTTTTATAGTAGAATGCGGTATGGTCCCGCCATTAATGGTGCAGACAACTGAGGAGTTGTCAAATCATCAGGGACTGTCAAGTCGTCGTGGGTTGTCAAGTCATCAGAGCTAACCCATGTCCTTGGCAGGACAACACCTCATGACGGTGGTACAGCGTGTCCTTGGCAGGATAACTGTCCATGCGGCAGTACGGCGTTTGGACGAGTTGGCCGACTATGTGTCGGTATTTGATTGCCGAGACATCGGGTGATGACTCGGAAGCACCGTCGGCTGATCGGGTGTCTTGTGGAAGTCGGACGTCGACTGCCACCCCCGACATAGAGTCGGTGAGACAGGTTCGGCCATTCGGTCGGTCGGAAACAGTATTGGTCTGTTTGGCCGGCATACTTTTGGCCGGATATTGTCGACAGTTATTGTCGGGGTCGTCTATCCATCCAGTGGGTAGAGTCGGGCGTCGGTTGGATCGTTTCGGAGATAAATCGGCGTATAGGGGTCAGTCGGTATATCCCAACAGGTTTCAAGAGAAAAAATTCTCAAAATCTCTCTCATTAAATCCTCGAACTTTCTTAGATGCTCTCCTTCCCTGTAGATCTACGAAGAAGAGGATAAATAAATAAAATAGGCAAAAAGAGAAAGAAATTATAAAAAAATCTCATCTTTATTTTTTTCATCTTTTTTTATTTTATTTATTTTTCTATCATCTGAAATCTCAATTGAATGGGAGGCTTAGAGCAGCCTAATACATCCTCGATTGAGCCGATCCGATCGATAAACTAGCAGACGATGCTCGATCCAGTGAATAGAACCCTAACTGCCCCCTCCTTCGAGCAAACGATTTCAATCCCACTTCTTCTCTACCATCAGCATCCTCTTCGTCCACCACCAAATCTCTATCGGCACCAGCAACATCTCATTGCTTTCTCTCCACTGTTGACGTCCTCCGCATCTACCACCAAGCCTCTGTCGTGGTGGGAGAGTGAGGATCTGAATGTATTTGAATTTTATTTAAGCAAGAGAAATGTTTATTTAAACAATACAATACATACCTATATATGTATGTATGTATAATCTGGACGTGTATTTGATTTGCTCTTTGTTGCTGAGGTTAACGGTTACGGCAGCGGCATCCTTGCTCAATAACCTTCATGTATAACACCAATTCGATGGATCTCACTAATTTCTTTCGTCCATACGACATGACGTTTTTGTGTGCAAATGGGAAGAAAATTTTAATAGCTCTTCTTCTCAGCTCGTCTTCTAGCTTTGGTGTTATTATTGCATAACTGTACAGGGTTCCACCTATCCGCAAATGCTATCAGCACGTACGTCACGCATGGCATGTGCTGTGGGGGATCGTACGTATTAGGGACCCCACCTGTGTCATCACAGTAGTTTTCTTCTCCATTAATTTGCTATGGATTTATAGTTTCCTACGGGACCTCGGATTGGAAGGGCCCTGTTTTTTGATATGAATTGGAAGGACCCTGTTTGTAGCCCCCTCGGGCCACTGCAACTGGGTGAATGGTCGAGTGCTACAGTTCTCTCCCTCCCAAAACACAACGAAGAAAAGAAGAAAAAAAAAAAGGAAGGAAAAGTGGGTGGTGAATGATGTCTCTCGAGGGCTGAGAAAGGGTGTGGACTCGTGCTGCTCGTGCTGGTGCTGCGAGGAAGTGGGCCAGCCAAAATATTTTGTTCTTAGTGTAGTTTTCTTCTCTACTAATTTACTAGTACTATGGATTATAGTTTCCGATGGGACCTGGGATTGGACGGAAGCCCCCCAGGGCTACAGCAGCTGCGTGAATGGTCGAGTGCTGCAGTTCTCTCCCTCCCAAAACACAACGAAGAAAAGCAAAAAAAAAAAAAAGTATATGTGGTGAATGGTGACTCGCGAGGGCTGAGAAAGGGTGTGGCTCGTGCTGCTCGTGCTGGTGTTGCGAAGAGGTGGGGCAGCCGAATATTTGTTCTTGGACGCACGCGCCTGCGATGGCGCACGAGTCCCTTTCGGCACCATGTCACACGTAACGTGCTGATAGCATTCGAGACAGGTGGAGCCCGATGCAGTCATGCAATGAAATTAACGTTTAAGGTGGAGTAATTACATCGTACATCATACGGAATTTTTGAATAGATCTAATCTACCGTAGATAAAATCAATAAAAAGATATCCTATTAATATTTTGAAGTGAAAATTTCTGCATCATTTTATTGATTTTATCTGCATTACATGTGGTAGATGGAATCTACCTAAGAATTTCTTGTGTACCACAAGGCCATGCGCATCACCAACGAATAAGATTCATGTTGGTTATCACTCTATAGACTCCACGGCCATAGAACATGACTATCTTTTTTATATATCTTTTTCTTTGGTAGAAACCAGGGGCTTTTTTTTTTTTTTTTTTGAAGATCAAGCCGTAGGCCTTGTTAAAGAGAAACATTAGCCCTGTTTATAAGACTATGATACAGCAAATTTGGGGAATAGTAGGATCTATAATGATGACATCCAGGAAAAGGTAGTAGGGGATATAAGGGTAATAGAGAAGATGTAACCATGCAACCAAATAAACTATTAAATAACAAAATATGGCCCAATAGTAGCAGCATACAAAATCCAATCAATATCGGAGAACATAGCCATCGAGACTCAAATGTTGATATTAAGGAGTAGAAGAACCAGTGAGCAGGATGGTTGAGTAATAGAGTGCCCAGAAGCACCTTAGTGCTAAACATTGATGATAAAGGAGCAAAGCAAGAATATAAGAGACTAAACCATGTATATAGATCTGCCAGTAATATTAGGAAGCCATAATTGCAGATAAGGAGATAAATGAAATGCATACATCTTCAGATACGACTCTGCTGGAAGCAAAGAACGTTGAAGAAAATACAAGCAGCAACTTCTATTCAAGCTTAAAAATTAACTTCCACATATATTATGTTAGGGCCCCGTATATGCACAGGAACCTTTCGGTCTTATAATATAGCCAATCATAGAATCTTCCTTCTTGGGGCTGTATGCACTAGAGCTGTTACAAAGAACCGGTATCTTTCTGAAAGAGGTTCTTCTTATGGGTTGTCCGGTTTTCTTTTATTTGCTTTCTATCTTCCCTTTGCTAGGATTTGTAATAAGTGTTTCTTCTTAATTGTTACCTAATGTATCCTATTGTAGACCATCTTTCTTCATGTGCAATATAGCCTTCAGCTCTTCCTTACCCAACAACACCACCCACCCCAACCTAAAAGAATAAAACAGCCCCACCTGTTCCAATGAGCTCTATTTATGAAGTGCTCATCTTGATACGATATTATAAAAACAAGCTGCCGTGACGAATGGCCACTTGATGCATGCCATGTAGAACTATTAATTTTTTTTCCTATTTGCATATAAGATAGATAAAATCACCGCCAACTCTAAAACATGCCATGACATTTAATTTAAATATTGACAATGGGATGCTAATGTGCCCAATCAACACATGCCGCCAAAAAACATCATATCCATGTGGATGGAAAAAATTGGTGAAAGTCATAGAATTGGTGTCTCACGTTCACGTGAGGTTCCCGTTGAGGTGGATCTCATGGAGTAAAACATTGTTGTAATGGTAAAACAGCTTTCTAATTAAAGCAGTTCCATGCGGATTGATTAAAATTGTAAGAGGCGTAAGACAAGGTGATTTCTTGTCACCTTTTTATTTGTTCTTCTAGCGGATGCTTTGTGCGGTTTCTTGAAATCAGCTTCTAGTCTGGTATTATAAAACTAGTACCCAACCCCCACATTGTGAAGATTTAATTGATAATAATAATAATATTTTACATTAAAAATTATTCTCACCAATATAGATAGATAGATTTCTTCTCTTTTTAGAATAAAACTGAGTTATAATAATTTAAAATATTTTATTTTTATCATACTATTTATATTTATATTTTTTTATTTAAAAAATATAAAAAATAAAATAAAAAATAAAACTTGATACGTGGCATTGTCGAAAATTATCCTATAATCTTACGTGTCAATACAGAATGTCACCCCTAATACCCTTGTATCACATTGCGGGAGATTATCCTATAATCTTACGTATCAACACAGAATGCTTGTGTATCACTTTATTTAATTTACTACTATTATATAGATAAAGATTTATATTAAAGGTTGCTCTCACCAATATAGATAGATAGATAGATAGATTTCCTCCTCTTTTTAGAATAAAATTGAGTTATAATAATTTAAAATATTTTTTATTTTTTTAATCATACTATTTGTGCTTTTATTTCTTATTTAAAAATAAAAAAATAAAATTTAACATGTGATATTATCGGAGTTTATTCTATAATCTTACGTGTTAACACGAAATGCCACCTCTAATACTCTTGTATTGTCTTGTGGGAGATTATCTTATAACCTTACGTGTCAATACAGAATGCCACTCCTAATATCCATATATCGCTTTACTATTATTATATAGATAGATAAATATATTTTTTTAAATAAAATTGAGTTATAATAATTTTAAATTTTTTATTTTTATCATACAATTTATATTTTATTTTATTTTATTTTAAAAAAAATAAAACTTGACACGTAGCATTACAGGAGATTATCTTATAATTTACGTATATCCTTATTTTTATCATACTATTTATATTTATATTTTTTTAAAATATAAAAAATAAAAAATAAAACTTAACATGTGGCATTGCAAAAGATTATCCTATAATCTTTCGTGTTAACATGGAATGCTATCCCTAATACCTATATATCACTTTACTATTATTATATAGATATAGATCTACATTAAAGGTTGCTCTCACCAATATAGATAGATAGATAGATTCCTTCTGTTTTAGAATAAAATTAAGTTATAATAATTAAATATTTTTATTTTCTTATCATACTATTTGTGTTTTATTTTTAGTTAAAAATATAAAAATAAAATAATAAAACTTGACATGTGGTATTGTCAGATATTATCCTATAATCTTATGTATCAACATAGAATATCACCTTTAATATCGTGTATCGTATTGTGAAAGATTATCCTATAATCTTACGTATGTATCAATATAGAATGCTACCTCTAATATTTATGTATCACTTTACTATTATTATATAAATAGAAAGATAGATTTCTTCTCTTTTTTAAAATAAAATTGAATTATAATAATTAAATATTTTTATTTTTATCATACTATTTATGCTTTATTTTATTTAAATATAAGAAAAATGACATGTGGCATTGCTGGAGATTATCCTATAATCTTATGTGTTGATATGGAATGTCACTTCTAACATCCGTATATTGCTTTACTATTATTATATAGATAGATAGATCCATAAATTTTTTCTCCTTTTTATAATAAAATTGAGTTATAATAATTTAAAATATTTTTATTTTTATCAAATATCTATACTTTATTTTTATTTAAAAATAAAAAATATAAACTTGGCACGTGGCGTTACGGAAGATTATTCTATAATCTTACATATATTCTTATTTTTTATCATACTATTATATTTTATTTTAAAAAATAAAAATAAAAAATAAATTTGACATGTGGCATTATAGAAAATTATCCTACAATCTTATGTGTCAATATGAAATGCCACTTCTAATACCCGTGTATCGCTCTACTATTATTATATAGATATATAAATAGATAGATTTCTTCTCTTTTTTAGAATAAAATTGAGTTATAATAATTTAAATATTTTTTACCATACTGTTTTATTTTATTATTATTAAAATAAAAATAAAACTTGACACGTGGCATTATGGGAGATTATCCTAAAATTTTAAGTATATTCTTTATTTTTATCATATTAATTATTCTTTATTTTTATTTAAAAATAAATAAAAATAAATAAAATCTGACATGTGGTGTTATGGGAGATTATATTATAATCTCACATGTCAACATAGAATGCCACCCCTAAGACCCGTAGGGGTGAAAATAATATGAATATTATCCATCTGGATCTATTTTCGTATCCGAATCAATCCGAATATAGATAGAAATTTGAGGATCGGACTAATATCTGTATCAGTATTCATATTTGTTAAAAAAAATAGATATGGATATGAATAAACAATTATATGATCGGTCCGTATCCGAATATCTGAATCTATATGTAATTCTATATAATTTTATATAGTATCTATTAATTTCAAATAAATATACAACTATATAAATATATTATTAACTTGATTTGTCATTTATTTAATAATATCTTTAATTCTATAGCTATAAAATTTAATTATCTAAGTAATATATGTAATTATATTTATATTTTCAGTATCTAAATTGCATCCATATCTATTTAAAATAAATATAGATACGAATTTTTATATTCGAATAACATTCATATCCGTATTTATATTCACCAGCTAAAACAAATATGAATATAGATATTATGATATCCGATCGAAATCCGATCCAATTTCAATCTTTTTTGTGTATTGCTAATTTAGTATTATTATATATATAGATAATTGGATTCGTCAGGAAAGATTTGTGAGAACCGGTTTAAACTGGACCCATTTTGAACTAAAGTTGGCATTAGGGCGCGATCGCGATCAACTGCGCTGAGCAGATAAGGCTACGGCAACCATAGAAGGTGGGGAACGACCGGGCGCCAGTACGGAGCAGCCGTCTGCGGTTACGGCCGCTCCCGAACGCCGAACGGCTGAGTTTATCCTCCGAAATTTCCTCGATTTAATCTCTTTTGATCATCACAGAGCTGCCGATGATTTCCGCTCCTCTTCTTTCTTCCACTCGCCGTGCCGCCACAGCGAACCTACGCCACCAAAAAGCCGCTATTTTTCACCATCTCCTGTTTTAACGGCTCCGACTTCTCCCCTGTTCCGCGTCCTCTTCTGTGCTCTGAAATCGAGGACCCTGCCGGACCTCCAGAAAGCCCTCTCGACAACTACCATGAACGTTCGACTAAGGTTCGAGCGCCGGTAACGAGTTCCGGTCTCCCTATATTTGGCCAAATCCCCTGTTTCAGCGCCCCTCGTCTCTCGTATTTCTGATCAAATCTCTTTGTAGCTCGGGCCTCTGTAAATTTTCAGTGATGAATGCACCTCGTTGAGTTCAATTTATCATTTCATAATTAAGATGTCTTTGTTTCTTCTTGCATTAATGCGATGAGATTAATATTGTCCAAAGAATTCCAACTCTCAATGCACAGCAAACAATCTCTAAAGAGGCAAGCAGAGAAGTACCTTTTAGTATTTTAGCTCCGAGAAAGCCAATCAACTTAACACGATAGACAGATCACAAAATCAACAAAACTAACGCCAACATCATGGCAATTCTACAAAAGCAACCAATAAGAACACCATAAGATTCTGATGCATTGTATAACGAAGATCTAAGATTAAATTAAAAGGAAGCAGCAAAATGATCAATTCATGGCCACGAGTAGATCACTTCCCCTGTCTATCCACTAGTCAATAATAAGCCTCAATAACTTACGTAAGCCTAATGCTAGTATGATTTTGTAGCCGGTAAAACCTACACTAGTAAAAATTTTCTTCCCTATGGTAGGCGCCATCATGTGCATGTCAAAGAGCAGTTGTGTTTTTTGTGTTTTTGCCTGCTCATGATAGCCAATATCAATTTTTTTTACTACCATTCAATAATATTCACCTACCCGTCTTTCTTTGGATGGGACGGCCTCCTTGCATTCATTTTAGCATCCTCACATGGTTCTCATCACTCCAATCATGCAACATCCACTACAAACAATAATGACCACAAGAAACAAGGCATACTTCAAGACTGGTAGTTATTAGACACATGGGACTAGTTTGTTATTTATTTATGTACAAAGTATCAATACTTCATATTTGGAAGTTAAGTAAACAAATAAAAAAAATACGTGGGGCACGGCCTCTTTTTCAAGAACAAGTGACCTTTTTACTTCTGTTATAATTAATTAAAAGAAGGATATTTTGTTATTTTTTAATGAGGATAGAATATTTGACTTAGGCATGTAAATATGAATCTCTTGGCTTAAGAGAAACCGACAAAAAATGA